>JABUQX010046835.1:0-17500 GCA_015478945.1 Trachelipus rathkii
TTTCTGGAATTTAGATTTACCTAGGTAGATTTAATAGCACTGTATAATTAATTTATTCTTTCATATATATTTTAACTAACGTAATTGTTTGTGAAGAGTTTTGGTCATACTATTTTATTAATATTGCAATTATAGATAATTGCTATCAGTCATACACCGATTGTATTTCCATGTATATTAGTATTTATTTGATAAGCTCATTTACGACTTCTAATCATTTTGCATAAGCAGTATGTATCTTTGGGCCTCAACTGACATACATTATATAGACACCATTATGAACAGACTCTCACATCGGTGACCTGATTCGCGTCGTATTATTTTGACTCACTCATCTTAATAACTCATCTTTACAGTTAATATCTAAATTAACTGGATTAGTATGAGTTAGAATCGACGCGAGTAGATAAGATGAGAGAGAGAGAGTGATGGTAAGAGATAGAGAGAGAGCAGAAGAGATTTTGAAAGTATGATCGAGTATGGCATATTTAAAGTAACTTTTTTTAAAATAACTCTATAATATATATTTAAAAATTACTCTTATAGAGCAATGATTTACAACGTCGAGTCAAATATCTGATTCTTAATACGAAATCTCACGGATTAATCTACTTTCTCATTATTCACTTACTCTTTACTTCACTCTATCCTCTATCTATGATCTATATACTCTATCTCACTCTCTCTCTTGTTAACATATCAGGACTCTTACATTATTACAATATATATATATATATTATCTAATAATATATAGATTTATACTATTCTCATCTACTATATATTTATAATATTATCTTTAATTATATATTAATCTTATATATATTATTCTATATATATATTATACTACTATATTATTATTAATATATATATTTATACTATTATATATATATATATATAATATCTATATAGTTCGATATATCTATATATAATTACAAATATATACAGTAGGTATATACTCCAATATATTATTATAATAATTAAACACTATATATCCTCTTATATGGAACTCCACTACTGATATTACTATATTATATATTAATCATCTTATTAATATAATATATAATTAATTATTAATAATTATTAATATTAATATTATAATATTATATATATATATATTATTATATAATATATATATTATATAATATAATCTTTATATATCGAAGTATTATATATGGGATATAATAGTGCTATATATATAATTATTAGGTATATATACAAGTGACTTCGAGCGACACATGTAGGTCAGGTCCACGAGTTGATCACATATTGTACTATCTTTTATCATATTATCTATATATAATTTTTTACTTACTGTATTATATAGTTATATTATTATATTATATTATATTAATATTATATAATATATTGTAATAATATATATATATTATAGTAAATATCAATTATATATAATCAATATAATAATTATTATAATTATATATACTATAATTATATATTTATATATTATATATTATATATTATATCTATATATTAATAAAATCTTGATATGTTATATATTACTGGACGCGAGCCCGCACCTTGACTAGTACTAAAATAGAAGGAAGATCATTCCAAATTTAGTTGTTTTATAGCATTTGAGAGAATTACAAATTCATATATAATAATGTTTAGATATCGTACCTATAGATAATAAGTTTGTGAATTGCACTATTCCTTATATATATCCGCGGCGCTAATACGACATTACTGACTTGTAGTGAAAATATTGTAGTAAATTTGACTTGAAAATAGTCTTTAAAGAGTTTAAATGGGCTTAATTATGATGAACGTAAAAGTTTAAGGGTATTTAAATGTATTTTTAAAAGGTTTATTTAAATGTGTATTAAAAGGTCTTTGAAAGTAATATATATAGTAACAATAAATTATAAATTATGATACACTACATGTAATATATATAATTTAGATATTTTCACTATACATTCCAATAGTATATTGGGAACATTAATATACTTCGGCCGATCAGTGAACAAACATTTAATTTTATCTCTGTAAATCACACCAGCGGTGGTATAGCGCAGGTATTGCATTAAGGTAAAATAATAAAATTAATCAGGGGTCTTTTTGTTTTGAGTATTTGTGCGATCATGAAAATTCTAATTGGTATTTATTATAGCTGACGTTGATCTGTTATTATACCAACTAGTATATATTTAGCTGTTGAAAAACTATGAATCTTATCTAGCTGCAGGGTACTAGGTCAAGATATGTTTAGTATGATAAATTACTAATGCTTATTTATTTTAGTATAATATAGTCTCTATAATAAGAACGTACTTTAGCCTAATGTCACAGTATCAGATAAGCTGGTATAATATATTTGTGTTGGAGCTTCTTACATAACTCTATTTACTGTTATACTTATAATAAAGAAGTTCATTATAATATTCCTTACTCGCGTTTTAATATTAAAAATGAGTTTTGAAAGGAAAAATTTAATCTAATGGAACTAATAAATAATTAAAAATGAACCCTAAAGTAATATCAATAAAGAGTAGTAAAGTCAGGGGAAGATTATTAGAGAACTTACACTTAAAAAGTATTAAACAGATAATTTTTAGTTCCGCTCTGACACTCTTATAAAGACGTCTTTACTCACGCTTATAAAATTTTAGATTACTCTTAACAGAACAAAATGATATCGATAAGTTCACTTCGTTCTCTCAATATTTGTAGATACTATAAGTATATCTATATGTTAGATACAACAAGCATTATAAATAGGCCAGTATAATACTTATAGTATAGCTCGTAGCACTAGATTTTCTTCTCACTAGAATTTATGAATAAAATATGATTTCTTTGCGCCTTTCTTTCTCATGCACTCGTCACGTCTATTAGCTCTTAAGATATATTCACTATTTATCGTTTCTCTGGGTTCTTTCCATCCAATCTTTTTAGAGTTCGTCATGCTGATCTAAACCTATCTCTTCATTAGCTCGTCTATTTACATATACATATTATAATTATCCTTTAAGAATATTGTTACTGAGAAATAAAAAGACACACCTCAACACAATAATACAGACTATGCACTAATGCTTTTATATAAATTTATTATAAATTATATTTATAATATTTTTATATACCAAATTAGCTTAAATCTATATTATATTGGATAGTAGTACGAAAGGCGTAAGTAGGGAATGAATGAATAGAGATGCTATAAACCTGCTCATTCACTCCTTACGAGATGAAGATGAGATAGAGAGGAGAAGAAGACGAGAAGAGTAGAGAGAGTAGGTAGGAGAGTAGATAAGGGAGAGAAGATTAGAGGGAGAAAAAGGATTTATAAAATGAGTTAGCAGGCGCTTGACTTCAGTAGAAGAATACTGAACTCTGAGAATGAATCTATATATATAATTACGCTATATATATAACGTTTAGCGCTCTATAATATTTATATGATATACTATGGTATTTGCTATAAATATCATCATAGATGTATTATTATATTAAATTAATGCGATTATATATATAATATAGTATCATATACTATTATTAAATATTTACTATTATTTTATTATATATATCTATATAGTAATATAAAGTAAACAATGAATAGAAAACATTGTTATCTGACATTTATATAATCATTATCAAATTTAGGTAATAAGTAATAACAATAATAGTATATTCGTATTCATTAATAATTGAATATGATTATGTCATAATTATTAGGAAAACCTTTTCTATAACATAATAAATCACAATAATATATAATATATAATATATATTATATCACAATATGATTAAGACGCAATTAAATCAAGCAGAAAATACCTTAGCGGCGTTAAATCTATAATAATCTTTATATGGTGAGTTTCCGAGCAAGTTAACTCAGGATTAGATCCCGGGCGTCACTCAGCAGAGACGGAGTAATGTACACCAATGAATCGGAGTTATAAAAAGATCAGTGTTCTCTATTTGAGCCAGACGAAATCTAAAAAGAAATGTTTAAATAGAACGCGAACTACACACATATGCAAAAGAGATGCTTATATAATACAATCGCGTATTATAGACAATAGGAACTACTATGCAATTTTCGAGTCTCCATTAGAGTCACCAATAGAACTTACCTCTGAAAACGTCAAAATTCATAACGCATACTCCGCATGACACGCTCGGGTTTATTTAAGGTTACTATCCTAGTGACACTCATTATGAAAGATAGCTTAACCTCACTCTATGATCAAAGTTTAATTATCGCAATACTCACTAAAGTGTATGATACATTTTTAAACTAAAGGCCAATATTAATATATGCCGAGCTTTACGCAGATTGTATAGATATAAAGTTAAACCATCCACTCACTTATAGAATGCTCGCAATTACTTCACTTAACAAGGATTAGGAAATCACGGGTTCCTCGACGCAGACGTTGGTGTATTTGCGTACCTAAGCTGCTTACTATATCCATTTCACATCTAGTAGACGAGGGCACGTTTAAGGTGTACAAAAGATAACCGCGTTTTCGTTTTAATAAGGTTGTGCAAAAATGATCACTCGATAATATTATTTACACTTCTTGTTTGTTTTTCTATACCCAATCACAATGAATATAAATAAACCGTCCGATTCTTTCATAGGAATTGAAAAACTTTAAAATAATGTATAAATCGTAAAAAAATCAATCGTCTATTAAGCATAAATATTTATAGGCCTCTAAAGCTATTTGAAGAATTATGTGTCTGAGTAATGTACGGTGCGCCCATAAATAGATGTATTAATTTAGAGTGAGAAGATAGACATACCTGTAGAGCTAATTTCTCACTAAAATTGAGATAGTATGTAGTGAGTAAACATGCCGCTTTAGGTAATTACGATAGTCATGATTCTTAACATATTTTATGGACTGTTGCGATTGGACTCACTCTTTTTTAATGTACACCTAGAAAATCTCAGCAGTGTAATGAGTAATATTATTATATTTCACTCTTTTATATAGGTTATTAATTTAAATAAAACACTAGATTTCTTATTCATATGCATGTTTGTACTTTAATATATTGATTATCATGCATTAATTGTGTTATTTAATTATTTAATTGCATTTAAAAAAAAGAAAATGTACTTTCAATATATTGTTTAAAATTTACTAGAAATATTTTCTTTGCTAATTACATTAAAAGGAGAAAATAGACTATAAGTGCATATATAAGAATACATATAAAGATAACTCATTAAGTTATGTAGGGTCATATAATTAATATTGTACATGTATGATAACCTTATACTAGAGTACTTAAAGTATCCTAGCTAAGTCAAGAAGAAGAAAATAGAAAATTATTATAGCAGAGAAGATAGAAGCAAGTATGGGCATGAGAGAGTAGAGAGAGTACTGAAGACGAGAGAAACAGACGTAGAACTCACCTGTAACACAGTAAGCATCACTATCAGGTAGAGTAAACTAGTATAGAGGAGAGAGGAGTGATAGTATAAGGTACCTCTACTGCACGTGGATTGTTTAATTGTACGCCGCTGTATTACTTCTATAATACATCAATAAAGGTCTAATTAATATAATTAATATATTAGACCAATCATATATTATATATATATATAACTTACTACCTATATACATATAATATAAATAAAGTAATAAATCTTTAAGATATGTGATAATAAACTTATAATAGACTTATAATAATAACACATACATATTGTAACATAGCTTATAAATAAGTTATTATATTGTGATTAAATAATATAAATAACCGGGTAACTATATCAAACGTACATAGATATAAAGAAAAACACCAATAACTATATACATAAAATAAATTTAACATACTCTATTAGTCAGAAATATTATTGCATTTTATATATAATATTTATAATATATATTATAACGTACCAGAAATATATTAAACTACATAAATTAGATATGTCCATAAGTATATATAAAATACTATAAAAAGGCATAATCCAATAATAGATGATCTATAATATATCCATAATACCTACTTTCTCTTGTAATAATGTTGCATTTTTAGAATAATAAGCTGAGATCATACACACAAAGCATAACGGTCCTGACTGATAGGAATAATTCTCAGGTTCATTAAAAATTTGAGAACAACTTAATGTAGCAGAATGGATATCAAGGTAAGGTAACCGTTCATTCCTACATGTTTCTTTTTTGCCCCGAATGGGATATTTTTGGCGTTAATCAAGCCTATGAAGAATTCACGGTTAATTTTTTGGTAAATATTCCTAGTGATTTCCTTCCTATTAGTTGCGTGGAGTATAGATGACTTGTTAACAATGTATACCATTATATATAAACTATGGGGAATAAAAAGGATGAGATGTTTGAATACGCAGATTCACAAAGAAATAAAAGAGACAGAATATAGCATTATCCGTGATATAGTCGAGACTTGCCGCGTACTTGGTCCATATGTTTGTGATAGCCACGAATGAAAGGAGAAGCGCGGAGGCGGGATTCGATGAAGGTGGGTGATAAAAAGGTGTTATACCTTGGAAAGTAAGTGGAGGAGTTATGTAGATCGAGAGCAAGTACAGTAAGAGATATCAGAGATGCATGCTACACTACTAAATGAAAGACAGGGGAGAGAATAAGTTAAACGTTAAAATTACTCTGGAGGTTAATTTTAGATTGGAGAGAATATATTTTCTGAAAGTGAACTGATATTAATGATTGGTTTGACGAGAAAAGGAATAAAAAGAAGTTGATAAGGGAGCGCAAATGTTAAATTCTAACTTATTGGATAAGTTCGATCTCGAGATGAGTGTTTATGGTTCGGAATAAGATTCTAATGCAAGGGATGAATGATAGTAATTCTGAGAGTAAGAAATGTTTAGTCCTAAAAAGAATATATCTAAGATTGAAATATAGATGACCGTGCCTAAGGTCTCGAAGCATCAGGTTAAAAGATGTAGAACCACTTACTCTTCTCATATCTTTGACTTGAAATGGTAACAAGTAATACAAAAAAAGTGAATTCACACTATTGTAGATATGATACTGAGGGTATTAAAAAAAATGATGATTTAATTGTATTTAGCAGATATGCAATACATGAATCTCATAGCAGTCATGCAGTTTTAATTGCGGGTATTAGTACGAGTGAGTAAGGAACAGTGGAGACATTGAATGTATTATTGAGCTATTAACTCTGAAAGAAGTTATAATCATGGATGAGAGTTATTAGATTAATATTCAATTATTCAACGCTACGGCGGAGTGATTAGAGGAATATATATTGCTATATTTAATTCTAACTACGAATTATGAATAATTATAGTAATGTTGAAAGATAGTAAGTTGATTAAGAGATACATGTATCAACAAGATGCCCATAATAGTAATTGATTGTTTATAATGAGAAGATAATAAAGGGTGATTAGAATGTTAAAGTAATTGTTATCATACAATCCTTTAGGTGGTTAAGAAAAAAGAAATGTCTATATCACTCTCATTAATTACTTGTGTGATATGTTTTGTAGTTGGTGGTTTAGTATATAGCAGTACCTGAGTGTCGAAGGGTATCAATTCCTTAATTAGTAAATGTTGTAATGAATTGCAAGTGTAGAAAGACATAGTTAATCTCAGTTCCTGAGCTAAAAGAAGAATAACTGTGGAATTAAGTTAACACAACTAGACGCACGAGGGCAGCTGAAATTGGAACTCAATGGTTGAAAGTTGAATTATTAAAGATTATACTTATTCTGAGAAATAAGCATGAGCGCATCATAATTTAACTATGTAAATTCGCGGAAGTTGTGCGAATGCGTAAATTGGAAAAGTATCTTCATTTCATGAAGGAACTATGAATTTGATTAATTCATGCTTAGCACTAATAAACTTATGGATGATGCAGTCCTGAGAGTGAGAGATAAGATCTAGGGAATTATATATGTGCAGGAAGAGGGAATCGTTCACTTGGGTTGAATAATGTATTAGAATCTCTAATATTTAGAATATTATGTTTACAGCGATTCTAGTAACTAGAGTCTGACAGATAGAGTTACATTGGAAAAGTTTCATAGCTAATTTATTATAATATGAAAATTGTGTTTCTTTATTAATTTTCGTAAATAAATAATATTATTTTTCTATAATTAATTGATTTTATTTTCAAGACTGGTCTAAATTTATTATTATTATTATTTCAATTTTATCTATATGATTATAGTTATTCCATAATTATATGAATTCAACTTATTTATATTAATTCATTACTTAAATAATCACTATAGTTCATTATTAATTAAATCATTGATTGATAAACTATTGAATTCGACCCCTTTTTAACAGATGTTCGATAATCATTATATTTTTAAGAATATATACCAGATCTAATATTCATAAATTATGATTATTTAATATATAGTTTTAATGCAAATAAATAATAATAGCTAAATAAGTTTGAGTAAAGTTTAGGAATTATATATGTTTTTTTAAACTATCTATATATGATATATTAAATTGATTATGGATATAACTTATTAGAAAAATGTTTATCTTCGATAATGGATTCAAAACTAAAGAGAAATTGATTATACTCATCTCAATAACTTATAGTCAATATATATATTTATGTTTTATTGACTCTCATACCTATTTTACTTAATTTGTGAATGAGTTTATAATATATTAATCGAATATATTACTTACTTGTTAATATTGCTTAATTGAAATTTAAGATTCATTTATATTATATATTAACATTTACGTTAAATAAAATTATACCATTTTAAGAATATTTAATATAATTTTATCAATTAGAACTCTAAATGGAGACTCATCATAACAGAATTTTATAATTTATAAGTAAACTTAAAATAATTATTAGTGTCACAAAATTTAATGATGGAAAATACTGATAAAGTTGATCCATGGAGTGTAGATTCTATAGTAATATGCTATTTGAAATAAATTAATATATAACTCCTGTTTACTATATATTGCCATGTACAGTAATGTATTCAACTCTGTATTAAATTATTAGTTGATTGGGAAAGTGATAATGTCTAGATAATAGTAAATTGATTTCATTATCTATTATTTTATTCACTTATATTTTATTTATTATGATATTCATACTATGTATTATATATAGAAATTATTATGCCTCAACTATTTAAATAATAAATTTATTGATATGATATAATCATTGATATATATTAATGAAATGTGATTGCATTTCACACTAATGTGTTATATCTAATTATTTTATTACTTGATAAGATAATATTAATCTTGATGTAATATATATATTTAATTTGTTTGTATTATTAATAATGTTAAAATTATTATGACTACTATATATTTAGGTATTTTATTTATTTAAAGATATAATACTCAATATTATTAATATATATGATTTTATGTATATACTTTGACGCAGTTATATATATATATTTGCATTATTCTTAAACGGATAATGGTTTACTAATTATTTGAGTGTGTATTTATCTATAATTAATATAAACATTGTATTAGATAAAATATTAGCATATTTTTTTGTTTTGTTATGAAAAATAGTTAGATATTTCTATGCAAATTATTAATAAATACTTATATTCATTAGCTCCATATCTCATTATGAGTGCTCCAATGATTAAAATTTCTGTTATCATTGTGTTATCAGTTTTATTATAGTATCTAAGTATTATTATGTAATTATTCGAATTTATTATTATTGGCATTTTGAACTACCTATGGTTATTATGTATTAAATAAATATTTAATTTAATTTATCAAAGAGGTGTATATGGTATTATTATTTATTTTAATTCTAATTAATTATTACATTATTGAATTTGGAAATAACTCTATAGGTATATAATTTATTAGATATCTGAGTTTTCATTTATATACTTATCTATTAATTCTGATTATTTATTTCATATAATGGTGCGGAAAATAATTTCAGTGAAATTTATAAGATCTCATTTCCTATATACTTTGAATAAATTACTTTATTTATACATTAATTTATTCATATCTAATAATTACTTATTTTAATCTTATATTATATATATTTAATTAGTTATATTTATGAGTGACTAAAATTTTATGTAGTAATTATTTATATGTATAAATTATTAGTATTATTATATATTTAATTAATTTAATTATTTATATTGGTTTATTATATACTTATTTTAATTGTATTATTATTTTATATTCTTAAATTATATTTGAATTTATATATAATTATTTTAAATTATTCTATTATATTCGTAGTGTACTATATTTATAATTATTAATTTACATTTATATTAATCTATATAATTATTATTATTATTATTATTATATCGTATATATTATTAAAATTATTATTAATTTAATTATTATTATATTACATTATTAATATTAGTGATGGAACTAAATCATTTATTCTTCGTGAAGTAATTAATATATTATATAATATAACTAATTATATATATATATATAATATATGATTAATATAAATTATATAAGTATATATTATAAGTATATTATACTTCATATTCACAAATATAACTTTAATAACTTATATAACAAACATATCATATCATAATATTATAATAATTATACACATATAATTAACATCATAATTAATCATAAGTAGAATAAAATATTGCAATTCAAAGTTAAAGAACATCCTTAACCGAATAAAATTATCAAGCTATAACTATATTAAAATATGTAATCCTCTTATATGGTCTGATTTAATTAATAATAGCGTTAGTAAGAAATAAAGCAGTTCCTAATAACGCTACTTATAGAAAACGTTGGAGGTATGAAGAAGCATAGTAATAACAGTCACTAAATCTTTACCAGCATTCTAGTAAAATAAATTATCTTATAAACTCTTCGAGGTTACATAAAAATTATTTTCAACTTCTTATTTTTAGAAACAGCAAAAGAAAATTTAATAATTATAAAAAAGTTATAATGGTATAATAATATTGTGTACAATGAGTAAATTTAATGAAAGGACCTTGACTACTATTTTTCTTAAGAACCAATAAATCGACGCTTTCGAACTAGCCTCTTCAATATAATTATTAATTAAAGCTCATTTTCAATAACTAATCTTATCTAATGTACTTAATTCATTGAGTATAATGAAAATTGGAGAAAAGGTATAGTAAGCTAGAGATTAGTATTAGTAAGTTTATTACTTATACAAGGAATAATGTTATTTAGATGTATATTTTATATCTCTTGAACCTACTGCAAACCCTTTATACAATAATGGCACTAACACTTGCCAGATAAGTGACAGAATTTAGATGCACGTTTTTGTATTGTTTTGTATATAAAGTAGTTTTGGTTACCTACTAGATAATTGGATATAAATAAAATATATACACAACAGCTGGTATAATTATTCTATTTATGTCATAATGAGATGAAATTTTTCACTCTTCGTACACCATGTGATGATCTTTTATTTCCTTCAGTTATAACTACTATATAAATATATATAGATGAGTATTATATAAGGTTAAAGGTGTAAATTTTTAATTTTAGAAATATATCCTTAAGGAAAGAAAAGGTGCTGATTATAAAATTCTTCGAAGTTTGCAATTGCATTTTCTGAAGAATAGGAAGTTCGAAAGTCAATAAACTCAATGAGCATTCTGTCTTGAGAAGTACTCCTATATAAGGAAATTCACAATTTAATAAAAACTTTAAACAGTTTAAAATTTTCAGACTCCAACTCTTCTTGAAAGTTTCCTAGACTCCGTAACTATACTCAGATCTAATTAACCGTACCTACCAGTACTTATTATAGTACCGACTTACCGACCTCTTGAAAAGTATAAATAATATCCTACTGAGCTTCGCGACCCGGACCTGGAGGTTAATTTAAGAATTATCCTGAATTAATTGTAAACTCCGAGCATTTCCCACCAAACTACATATACATATAATTAGTATCAACAATGCAGTCGCGACCCGACTCCTACAACCTCTTCTTAATCAGACAAGCTAAATTTCCAATAGACTCCTCACCTACTATCCGCACTCGCGACTATTTTAGGGGTGGAGATAATCTGTGTGTACACAGAATATTTGTAGGAACAATTTCACCTTGACTTCATGACGCTATTATTTACCTATTTTCAAAAATGAGCGGCGACCTTTAATCCGCAACTCCTATTAGGTCAAGTTTTGTTAACAGCCCTGGCTCAATTATTACCTATATATGAGGGAATACTACTCATAGAGATAATAAAAATTATATAAGGTTAACAAGCTCTAGCTTGGTTATGAGCGAGATAGTTTTCCGAGCAGGAACACGTATGGTATATATGAGTAAGATATATAATAATTATGAGTGGGATCATACACTAATATTAATTATATAATTATATATATAGAGGTTATAAAACGTACGGTTCACCATAGGGTATTAATATAATTATATAATAATATATATATAATATATATTGATTAGCATTATATATATTATAATATGATATAGTATATAACGTAATTTATGACTTATATATATTTCTATAGTTATATAATTAGAATATATTATATATATATTAGTTAATATATTATATTATATATATATTATATAATTAAATTAATATTAATAATTAATATATTATAATTATATATAATATATAAATATTATATTATATTATATATATAATTATTAAATATTAATTATATAATTAATTAATATATTATATAATAATATAAGTCATCAGTTATTACTATTAATTATAGCAAATTAATTAGAATCGAGCCATCCTATTATATCTGGAAATTACGATAGTATCGTAATGCCAGTGTTATTGCCTTTTAGAGTTAGCGGAGAAGGCCAGGCTGTGATCTAAGGAATAAAAACTGACGTATGAGTTTTGTCCTTATGAGCTGAAAAAAACTGAATAATGATGTTATTTTGAATACTAACCGTACATTTTAATCGCGGCAAGAAGAGAAGCAAAAAATTTTTTTTGATAAATGTATTAAATTTAAATAAATAACTAATAAATTAAAATATTAACTATTCTATATTAATGTTAGTAATTATCCGTATAATTTAATAGACTCGAAGTGTTACCCTTATCAATACCCATTAAAAAAGGTGATGTTGTGTAAGTTTATATTATGTGTTTTCACACTATATTTTATCCAGGGCTATCATGCTAGTTATAAAATCAGTACCGAGACATTTAAATTTGTATATTCCGAGCTGGTATTAGCCTAAAAAAGTTAGTTTGTATAATTTTTAAAACTATGATTTCACTGTCTAAGTCATGACAACTGCTGTCGCGTAGGAGTGTAACGTGTAAGTGGATGGTGCGAAGATCACCCTCCGTGAGATTAATACTAGCTCACTTGTGGATAGTGCCTTCCAGTGGCTTTGATGAAAGTAAAGCAGTCATTCTACTTAATATGACGAGAGAAAAGGAATAAACTTTTTTTCATTCTACAAATACAATTTGTTAATCGGTATTCAAGGGCTAATGTTCGTAATTTTCAAGATGTCTGGAACAGAGCATAAGTAATTGGGGGGGAACTCATATCTAAATGAAACTAGAGATGAGTATCGATCTACAATCCACATAAATTATTTTATCGACTTTATTTTTTATAATTCTCTTTCTATCCATTTATCGCTTGCATCGAGAGAAGAGTTACGCTTACGCCTGGTTAATCAAGAATTTGGTTATTCAGTTTATTTTTGGATATCTCTAATAGTTTTTAGCCCACCTACCAGGGGTACCTTTAATCAAACGCTTGAGAACTGTAAATGGATAGGGTTGATTCCATATATAATAAGAGGATTACTGAGTATAATATATATATATATAAGAGTTTATATGTAATTTTATATAGTACTATATATATACTATTATTATAGATCATAATGTATAATACTAATAATACTACTAACTAATAATAATTTATGGAGCATATTATATATAATACTACATATGATAATACTATTATAATATATATAAGATTTACTATAAATCAGGTTACAAGGTTATTTATACCATACATAAATTAGATTTACCTATTATGACATTACCAAATGCATAGCCATATCACGATATAAGTTAAAGCGCAAGTCAAAAAATCTACAAACTACATATATAAGAGCGCACATTTTCGGTTAGAATCAGTGAGGTTGAGCTTGGCTAAGTTACTCTCACAAGTGTGTAGTCTTTGCAATTTACGACAGTACAGTTTGTTTTTTTTTCTTGCCATCCACTTAATTACAAATGGAAATTAGAAAGTATTTTTGGTAAGTAGTGACGTTTATTTTTATTACATGCTTTTATTTAACTTGAAACGTTCGTATCTTTCACACCAACTTTCTGTAAACATTATATTTTATTTTCTGCAGTGAATTTAAAACGAAAGGAAAGTACCAGTAGCAGCAGTTATAAGGACAATAAAATACAACCACCCTCTGGTTGAGCCACTGCGACTGCAAGGCCTTCTTCTATGGTTCACACCAAGGTGTCAGACAGTGAAAGTGAAACTGAAGACGACGGTTGTCATGAAGATGATATCGTAAAATTTGTCGGCCTTGCGACCATTATGCCGGTTGATAAGAAAAACCCCCTTCTGCATAATGGCTGTGTACTTTCGAAGGACTATGATTTTTAGGCAGATGCCAAACAAAAGGAAATTCAATCAACAGTGGCTGGACATATATTCACTAAGGTTAGCTTACTCAAGGCGACTTGAAGATGCTCTCTGTAAATATTGTGCTTTGTTTCCGCCGTCAGCCAGCATAATGAGAGGTGGCTGAGGTTCTTTCGTCATCAGACATTTCCATAAGTACAAGGACTAAGTAACATGTAGAAACCATCAGAAAATTTATTGCAGAATGTTGGATTGCAACGGCGCAAGATTTTTTGCAACATTGATAAAATGTATGTTTTCAAGGTCTCTGAACCCGTTTGGGGCTTAGCCCCATCGCGCACCATACCGCCAATGCGCTGCGCTGCGAGGGGTGGTTAGTAATGGGGCTAAGCCCCAAGCGGGTTCAGAGACCTTGAAGACATATATTTTATCAATGCTGCAAAAAAAATTGGCAAAATTTTCTTTTGCAATTTTGCATTACAGTGCAACATTCTGCAATAATTTTTGTCGGTTTCTACATGTTACTACTAACGTGCACGATTATTGCTAAGCCCATGCGCAGACCCAGGGCTGCAATCCAATGGGATCTTCAAAATCGTTCATGGAGGCCGTTCCAGTGGACATCTAACTTCACAAGTATTCATATAAATTAATAATAATAAAAAAGTAATCTCCACGGTTGTTTCCAGCGTCATTTTTTCGGGTACACATGATTTACCTCTCAGAGGGAAAAATCGGGATGAAGGCTTACTTATAGACTTATGCAGTTTACGCATCAAAGTAGGTGATTCAGAATTAAAACACCATTTGATCATGGACCGAAAAACGCATCATACCGATCACCTATTATACAAAATGAAATAATTGATCAATGTGGTGCTACAATCAGGGAACAAATCGTCATAATGTTTAAAGAAGCTTGCGCTTACAGCATTCTGGCTGACAAAACCGCTGATATATCTGCCAAAGAACAATTGTCTATTGGATTTCGTTTCTTTGATGAAAAGGTAAACGGAATCGAAGATGAAATTTTTAGGCTTTTTAGAGCTTGAAGGACTTAGTGCCATAAGTATTGCCATAGCCATTGAAGATTTTGTGACCAACTTAAACCTATAGACCCTGATAAGTGCATGGAGTTAGGCTTCTACGGATGTTCCACCATGTCTGGTAAAGAAAGAGGTGTCAGGTGATCTTGAGGCAAAAGTGCAAAAAAGTCTTGCACTTCCATTGCTCCTCCCACAAGCTAAACCTTGTCGTGAACGACTTAAACGTTATCCCAGAAATTCAAATCTGTGTTGGAACTATCAATAAGATAATTACATTTTTTCGCTAGTCTGTTTTACAACTCAAGCTTATTGCTAACGTTCCTAAACTGTCTGAGACTAGATGGTCAGAGAAGTACAAGAGCATCCATGATTTTAAGGATCACTTTGTTGATACTGTTAATGCATTAGAGACATTAGCTGAAGAGGAAATTGCAACAGCAAGAAAAAATGCATATCACATGCATGCAACGATGTGCAGATCTTCATTTGTTGTGTCAGTGGTATTAATTGCGAATTGCTCCGCTATACTAGAACCCGTAGCAAATGCACTTCAATTGAAGACACTTGACATTGTCAAGGCCAACCAGCACATTCAAACTATTCTCGACATGCTAAGAGATCATCGGGAAGATGCGGAGAACGTTTTGAAAGAAGCAGGCGACATTGCAAAACGTTTGAATGTTACTGGCCGACAAAAGCATAGAAGCTGATATTCAGTTGAAATTCCATCCAGATTTTGGAGAAGGTCTCTAATAATTCCTTACTTGGATTCCATCATATCATTTTTAGGAGAGATTTTCTGTAGAGAAATCGCCTGCATTTTCATTGGCACATTTACATCCGAGTAACATGAAAGATGTTTCATTGGAGGAATGGAATGAAAGTACTTCATCTTGTGAAATTTTTACAATTTGCAAGGTATCGAAGGAGAAAGTGAATTGTAGTTCAGAATGTGGAATGAGGTACAAGAAGAGCCAGACATCATTGAGATTTTAAAAAAGAGCGAATTGTTTTTTCCCGACTATCAGAAAATCGCCAATGGTATTGCTTTCACAGCCCTGCACAACAAGCACTATAGACAACCCCAACGAAGCCTATGAGTGTTCATTTGGCTCTCTTTGCCCGAATTAAAAAACATGGATAAGAAGCGAACTATTAGGGAAAAAATAGGTTAAATGGCTAGCCATGCCCTTTGCATGTCACGGTCAAGTGGTCATTCACGGTTGTGTGTGAGTCATTCACGAGCGTTAATGGAAGCTTGTAGTGTAGAAAATTTGGACCTAATCTCTCGCAAACTACTGTTCAAAATGTATTTTTTTAATAAATGATGTTCTTATTATTGTTATTGTGTATTATTGCATGACCCCCACCCCAATAAACTCCTCCTCCCTCCATAAATGAGGTTGAATTAAGAAAGCTGTCCCCCTCCGGTTTTTGGAGCTTGATACTCATATATATATATAGTATTAATAATAATATTATATATATATTATATATATATTATATAATATATATATAATATTATTATATATATATATATATATATATATATATATATATATATATATATATATATATATATAATATATATATAGTATAAATATATATATATATATATATATTATAATATATATATATATACATGATATATAGATATATATATATTATATATATATATATAATAAATATATAATATATAAATATTATTATTATATATAATATATATTTTTTATATATCAGAGCTGGGCGCGCTATAATTTTTTTGAGTGCGCCTGCGCCTATGCGCCTTCATGCACCGGACCTAGTGCGCTTTAGCGCCTATGGCGCTATATTTTTGGTGCACATCAATGCGGC
>JABUQX010046835.1:20000-40000 GCA_015478945.1 Trachelipus rathkii
CACGTTAAGAGTTAAATGTAGAAAGGGCATGACAATTCGTTTAAGATGACATTATGTAGAAAGACAAATCACGAATACGAATCACGAAGACGAATAAGCTCTCTTCAAAGGAAGATGTTTGCGACTTTTCAAAAGAACTGAATCATTTAGGATTGCAATAGCAGATGGAAAGTGAAAGCGACAGTTCGACTGCTAGAAACAGATTCTAGAGAATAATTGAGAAAAGGGACTTTATGAGACCATGAAAAACCCTAGACTCCATCCCTTCAAAGAGAACCCTGTGAACTTAGCCATGAGATAGAATAGAATAGATAGAATAGAGATAGAATCTGAGACGTTATCAAAATGTTGTGATGAAAGCGTTCTGACCTTAGATGTTTGTTTAATGTAAGGTACCATAGTATAAATATATATCTAGTAGGATAAGCACATAAAAAATATGTCGAGAGATTACGGTGACCTTGAAAAAATTATCGATATATTGCCTACTTTATTTTTTTTTTTATAAAAAAAAAAATTGCAAACCCTTTCTTCTATTATTTACATAACTTTATATTGCGATATTGCGAATGATGGCCAAGTCATGATTTCATTTAAAAAAAAAAAAAGTTGATACCCAAAATAGATGAATAGATAGAGTTTTTGAGTCATTACAAACAACCATATATATATATATATTATATATATATAATATATATATATATAGGATTATTTTTTTATATATTATAGTATTGTAGTATAACAAGTATATGTAGGAGTCAACTTTGCGATCTGTACACTACAATAAAGCTATTTAAATATATATAAATATATATTATATATTATATATATAATATATAATATATATATATATATATATATATATATATATATATGCACTTTCGTATGATACTTTTCAAGATAAAAAAAAGTAATGAAGAATAGATAACCATAGTTTATCATATTATTATAAACTATGAGATAACATAGTGCAGAAGATCAATAAAATTCATAAAGAAGTGAAATTAGAAAACCATTTAATCGTTCTTTGCTGAAGCCAAATTAACGATCGAGAGATAAGATTAGACAAATTTATAACATGTTTTCGCCACCTTCTAATAAGGATGATGAAAAATCTTTGGAAAAATAGAGATTAAAGCAACAAGGTGATAGTCGGAAGGTTGAGAGGAGGGATTCATTTATTTAGCACAGGTTGCATGAGTTTATGTTGCTAGCTGGATGGCCATTTAGAAGGTAATAGACATAGGCGAAGCAATTTACAAAAGTAGGGGGCAAGCTTAGAAGGGTAAGTTTTGAGAAACACTGGAGGAATACCCATAGTATAGATATAATTAAAATTATAGTACTTCAATCCAATGTAATTATGTTCGGACCATCTTGTGTGTGTGCAAGCGTACTTTTTCGCGGCAAATTTTGCCGCCAAAAAGTAAAACAAAAATAATATGCCTCGTATATAGCAAAAGTTTATTTTTATAATCATAAATATTTTTAGTATTTATCGTATTAAATTTTTTTGAAGGAAAATGCCTAATATTTTTTATAAAAGTTATTTAATCACTTTATGTTCTAAAACTTCATAAAGAAGAAGCTGTCATTTAAGAAGGACTTTAAAAAATTAAAGTTCAAGAAGTGCAAGGTTCTTCACATAGGTTACTCAAATAAAAGATTTAATTAACTATGATATGTAAAGGGGATTGGCTTGAGTTTGTGGACCAAAAAAAGATTTAGGTGTGATTTTAAACAGTAATCTGAAAGTGGCTAATCAGTGTTTTGAAACAAGGAATAAAGCTAATAAGATGCTAGGGATAATAAATCGCAATATCGTTTACACGAGTAAGGAAGTTATAAGTTAGCTGTATAGTAGCTATGTTAGGCCAGTATTAGAGTATTGTGCAGAGTTTTGGAGAGAGTGAAACGTAGAACAACAAGGATGATTTCTGGGTTTAAGAATAAGAGCATTGATGAGAGGTTGAAAGAGTTAGGAATGTTTTCTGTTAAAAGTCGATTTCTTTGAGGTAACATGATACAAGTCTAGAAAATATCTATTTATATTGATAATACTGAAGCCAATAAATTTTTTATGGTAGACCACGGAAGGGAGACCAGGGGACACGATAAAAAATTAAGAGGAAAACATGTAATCTTGATGTAAGAAAAAATTCATTCAGTAATAGGGTTGTTAATTTTTGGAATGGTTTACCGCAGCAAATGGTTGAGTGTGACTCACTTGAAATATAAAAGCCGTTTTCATTTTTGCATTCGTGCTTACGAAACGTATGAAATGCTTAAGTTTGCGTCCGTTTTTGTTAAACTTAGCACAAAATCGTGAAAAATGCTCACCGAACGTAAGGATTTACTTGATTCTGTAAGGTTGCTATTTCCCGTGCTTGTCGAATTTAAGCACGTTCTTACAAAAAAATGCAAATAAACAAGATGGCCGCGTGGTAGGTCCGTTTGAATTTATGAATGTTTCATTCAATAAAAAATCAGCTTTAAATCTAATTTCTTCCACAAATCGATAAACTCCATCACAATAGTTTATCAATTATTTGTGAATGATAGCTATCTTGTTAATTTTTTTATTTTGTGTTACCTCGTCAAAACGCTCGCGTGTTCCATCACATTAACGAGCTGATTCCATGTTGTTGTAATATTGCAAAGAGGAATCGTGATTTGTTTATCGCCTGAAATTTTGGTACTAAAACTGGGAAAACATTTCTTATCAAGCGTAACCACAAACGACAAAAACGATAACGATCTTAATATGGATGGTTTGGGCAACCGATTATGATTTATAGTTTTAACTAAGCCAAATTGGCGAGATTTAATTAGTATTAAGGTAATAACTGCATGTTTGCATCTAACTAATATGAATCAAACTTACTAAAGGCTGGTAGTGGGTTAGTTTGCACCTTGTAGCTATTAGCATAATCTAATGGCCTATAGTTTTTTGCTTTGTTATTTAGCCTAGCTTGTGGTTTATGCTATGTAAGATATTGACAAACCTTAAGGTGACGTGTGGGTTTTGAATGAACATATCGTTACTCCAATTGGCCGGGACAGTCTCGAACTCTCGATTTGCCCATGGTGGCGTTCCTTAGTTCCCTACTGTCTCTAATATTTTTTAAATATTTTAAGTTAATCATATTTATATTCTCTCTTGGAAGGCGATGGAATTTTTATCGTATTTTTTAAAATAAGAAATCAAATCATAGTCTATGATCAAGTAAAGAACATAATCTTTCAAAACATTAGTACAAAAAAACAATACCAATTTCTCGCCTTTTTTTTTTTTTTTCAAAAGCGAGGCCCTGCTCACGGCCTAAATTACCAATCAAGGCCAAATGTCTCTACTCTCTAGTAGTTTAAAGTTTAAGCATTTTAAATTACCTACTTCAATATCTAATATATATATATATATATATATATATATATAGTATATATATTATTATAATATATATATATATATATATATATATATATATATATATATATATTTATATATATATGATATTATATATGTAATATATGTATAGAGTATATATTAGTATATATATGGGTATTATATTATAGTACTATGTTATTATATATAGTATATATATATTTATATATTATATCAAAATTTAAAGGAATAAGTAAAAACAGAGATAACTATTGCCATGTATATATATTATATATATTAATAATAATATTTGCTTTGATTAATAATTTATATGCATGTAAAGTTAATATCATTTCTAACTCTATAATTATTTTAGTATTTTATATTATATATTATATTATAATAGTTATATTAAGATACTTGCAATATTTTATATCGTATTTTCGTATGGATTAATCATTCTCTATTTCACATAAATCGAATTTATTTACAATACAGGTTCATTGTTTTTAGCTCATCCCCCGAGAATTAAAAAACTGGGATGGGTGCATGAAAATGAATATGGAACTTGAATATTTTGAAATTTGAAATTCAATTATAAAATTATAAATAGAAAATAAAAATTAAAGACTTGTGATGAAAAGAGATCCAATAACTGAAAAGAAAGTTGACAATATAAAAGGGGAAAAACTATTATTGATTATTGAATAAAGTGGAAAAACAAATTGGAAATTTGGAAAATAAACTTATTTAACAATTTTTTATTTTTTTATTTATTAGGATTTCAAAAATTATTTAATCATAAATAAATTAACTGAATTTTATTCTTAAATTTCATTATAATATTTTATTTATTTATTTTAGATATAATCATTAAAAAAATATTGGAAATATTTATAAGGTTGTTATAGCAACTGAAAGTTCTTGCGGTTTTTATTTTTACTTGTGATTGTACTCTGTATTTTGTATTTAACCTGTGGCTCTCCTAGTGTCAAATCACTATGGTCAAATGTATATAGAATGGTTGTTCTCTTGTGATTAATGGAATTTGAAAAATTAATAATATAGTTAATTGTATATTACGGTAAATTGTTATTAATGGTTTTAACTTTTAGATATTTTTTTAAATATGAGATATAATCTGCTCTGTATATGTTTAAAATGATTATCCTATTGGTCTTCAACGCTAAAATATATCAACAATAGCTGATGGCGAAATTCAAGCTATTGTTTGTCAATCGTGATAGAAGTTTTAATTTGCCTATTTAAGTAGAAATTGCAATTGGATATGGTTTAGCAGAGTAACGTAAAATCACTCCTTGTTTCGAACGTCTTAAATAGTCGATTAAGTTTTAGAAAATTTATGACATGTTATATTGTAGGGCACTTAACCCGCATGTTAACTCCTGTTCAAAAACCATGATATTTTTTCGTAATACCAAATATAGCGTATGTTTATACTATAATATCTTTTGCAGCAATCAACCAAGTTACTAAATTCAGATCTTCCAGTCATCTTTTGATATGATAGAATTTAATAGTTTGTGTTATCATTAATACATAGCATCAAGTCTCAAAATGCACAAGATGTTTAATTTAACAAAGCTCTAACAAAGTTTTCATTTTATTGACAATATTGACATTTAGAGTATGTTGAAATAAGTAATAAATTTTTAATAAAATTAACGGAAAGTTTTTTAAATATTTTTTATTTAATGTTTTTTTTTAATTTTGAAGAGTATTATATATATATATACTATATAATATATATAGATATATATTATATATTATGATTTATAGATTATATGAGTTATCAATAATGATGACGACCTCGTAACTGAGGGTATAAAATGCAAATGGGCAGGATAAATAACGCAAAGGATTAAAATATTATGTGTTGATGTTTTGCCGTTTATTTATAGATATAGAGCTGTAAATGCTTTTTAATGACTAAAGAAGACCTCTAATAATAAGGTGCAGATAAATCATTAAGATTTACTTAATTTCAAATTGTAGTTTAATGTATTAAAATAGTGATTTCAAACTTCATAAAACCTACCTATTGCATTTAATCTATGAAATGTTCCTATGTCTGTAAAGGAATTAGATGAAAAACTATCAGAAAAGTAATATTATATCCAATATCTATATGACTAGCGGTATAAGCGTCAATATGGTTCCTAATGATGTTTTAAAACACCTGTTCCTAAAAGGACTATAAATTGAAGCATTAAGTGAAAAGAGGTATATATATATATATAAGTATATATATAATAATCTGTCATAAACATAAGATTAATACAATGTTGCTAAATTTCAGTTTAGGTTTTTCCGCATATAATTTTGGTTTACATTTAAAGTATAAAAAGGACCTTATAAGTTTCATGTTGCAGATAAAAAAGTTTTAATTTATTTTTTTATTTTTATTTTTTTTTGATATATTACTAGTAGCTATATGATACTAGCAATTATTTAAGATATAAATGAGAAAGATACAAAATATGAAAATATTAAAAATTTAATAGTAAAGAATCAAAAATATTAATTTTGCACGAGAAAGAAAATAAGATTTTAGTGATATATATATATATAAAAGAATTCAAGGTAACGTAAAAAATAATGTTGTGGGTAAAATACTTTGTCAGAGGTGGGCACTTCCGCTCTTTAGTCCGCTAGTCCGCTCCGAGCGGACTACCAGAATAGGTGCGGACTAGCGGAGGTGCGGAGTCGTCAGGAAATTAGTGGACTTGCACGTGCGGATCAAAAAAAGTTTCCGCTCTTTTGTTCCGCACCTTTTTAAAAAATGAAAATAAATAGTTTACTTATTAAGATTCTTAATGGTATAATTAAGAATATTATATTTTTATTTTAAGTTTATAACTAATTATACTTTTAGTCTAAGACTTATTGTTTTTTAATAATTAAATTTCCAAAAATAATATCAACCTCCTTTAAAGTACCATAGTATAATAAGATACATTTTAAATATTGATTTTATAGACTGAGATGGCTATTGACCCTCATCAAACTTTAATTAAGTTATGTTATTACTAAAATATGACTAGGCAATATCTAAATTAAATTTCTGTGTAAAACCCAAATATAGATATATATATTAATAATTATATATAGTATATTATATATATATTATTATATTTATATAGTATATATAATATTATATATATTTATTATATATATAATATATATATATTATATAATATTGTAGGTATGATTATATATATATTATATATATATATATAATAAATATATAATATATTATATTATATATATAATATATATATATATATAGTAGGATGATGGTATTATATATATATATAGTATATTTGGGTTTTACACCTGATTATTGATATATTATTAATATATTAGTGATATGAGGTATTATATATTAGTATAGTAATATATATATATAGTATTAATTATTATATTATTTATAATATATATGTTAATTTATATATATATTATAGTTATATAGTCTACCTGCTTTTGGGAGCTGATACTAAGCATTAGCTCGACTGCGTGCATGGAGTCCCGAGCTTACAAATGGGTTTACTGAAAAGTCTTGGAGCGAAATAATCCTTGCTTATGTTTGGTGGACAGGGTGGTCAAAATATCAAAGAGAGGCATGAAATGATTTAGGTAGGAACTCTTAAATTAGCAGTTGGAACCTGCTGGAAGTGATACTAACAGGAGTACAGCATTGAATGGAGGAAGGAAACATGTCCCTTTCAGCATAGCCAGAATTTGTTGAACGTGTTTTCAGAGAGATATGAAAAAAGCTCCGACTCCCTAGTTGTGCGGCTGTAGAGCGAATATTTAGTATTGGTGGGATTATTTTGAGGGCAAAGAGGTCAGCCTTAACTGCTTTTTAATTTTGAGCACCTAATCTTTTTGAAAGGTAATATGGATCTCTTGTCCTTTGAAGACGACAAATTGAGGAGGAAGTGGAAAATCTTGAGATTTTGTAATTATTCATTCAATTTTTCATATATTTATTAAATAAAGTTTATGTACGCTTTTCACTATATAGTATATAATATTAAAATTTTTGTAAATAGTAACATTTATCTAGCAGGAGAACGTGCGGACTTTGCGATAGCGGAGGTTTTGGATGGTCTGAATAATGTGCGGAGTAAGCCGCGTAGGGACTAGCGTTTCCTCAGGTGCGGAGGTGCTAATGCGGACTACCCTAAATGAGCGGGGTGCCCACCTCGTGCTTTCTGTATAGATGTCCATACCAGAAATGTAGGCTGAACAGAACTTTAATTAATATAATCAAATATCACAATAATAAGATAGACATTGTGTACTTCTAGGCAACTCAGGATTACATTCTCTGTACAAGCAATACTTAGTCATTTATTTCATATTTGGTGTGCCCAAGTATATTTATTTTATAAATTAAGATAGTAATATATTAAAGAATTATAAATGCAAAATAATATATATATTAATAACTTTTTTTATTTGTTTTATTTAAAAAATATTCCATTTCCATTTTCCAGTAAGTATTACAAGTTATCTAACTAGCTTTTTGTGTTTTTAAACATGATTATACATTTACCAAGATGATGTCTTTAAGGGACGTTGCGCGTAGGGTTCCTAACTTTTGACGGTAGTAAATTCATCAAATTCTATGAATTTTAGTTTACCAGCACTTTTCTAATGTAGAATTAATGCTCTTCCGAATGGTCTGGTATTTTCAACATGAAAAAATATTCTGCCACCAGACTCTTATTTGGGGGGGGTATCAATTTTGATTGTCATAAATGAAAAATCACTTATAACCTTTTATTATTTTCATGCGATCGCACGAAGCTTTCGGAGTAGTATAGTTGGGAAGATACATAATTTGTTTAAATAATTCTTTTCTAATGGAGAACGGATTTTCAAAGTGCTTTATTTTTCTAAAATTTTTCAAAGTTCCGACCCTCCTTCAATTATAGAGGTTTCAATTATTGTTAGTGTAAATACTTTCCTGAAGTCAATAATGTTTTCAGAGTTTCCGTATTGCTGAAAAAAAAAATAAAAAAAAAAATATCATAAATATTTTTAGTAGGAAAAAAAATTTTTTTTAAAATAAATAGAATTGCGTGTAACTTTTTTAATATTTACTCGATTGCAATGAAATTTTCACAGCTTGTTTAACTCGACAAATATACATATTCTATTTAGATTAATATTTGATATGCCCAACAGTTTGCCGCTGAATCACCGAGAAAACTTTGAAAACTTTGAATGTTTCCCCATGAGCAGCGACAAATATCTGTTGGTCATACAAAAATTTTCTCAGTTAACAAAAAAATGTTACCTTCCCCAATTATATACGCTCTGCAAATTTCAAACTGATCGTATAAATAAATAAATTAAGTTTTCATGGTTTTTATTTTTTGAGTTGCCGAAAATTTTTTTTTTAATGATTGGTATCATGCAACCATTTTTATTATTCGATCTGATAAAAATGAAAATTTTTATGGCCTTTATAACTCGACGATATGCACATCTTTCATTTAGATAAATTTTCTGTACGCCCAATGGTTTTGCCGCTACTTGCGGGGAAACTTTTTAAAATTTATTAGTGTTTTCCCCTATGAACAGCCGCAAAAGCGTTTGATAATCAAAAAATTTATCTACACAGATATGTGTAATTCTTTTTTTAATTTTATACATGCTCTGAAAGTTTCGTTTTAATCGGATATATAATAACTGTAGAAGTATGGTTTGCAAAATTTTTCTTTTATTGCAAAAAAAAAATAAGAGAAATAATTAAAGTGAGAAAATTCAATTACTGATGGCATGTATCTTTTAAGGAATTCACTGAATTAGAATTAAATTTTAACAACTTGTAAAAATTGGCGAGAATCTTTAACATTTTTCATTTTTATAATTTGTGTGTATATACCCAATGGTTTTGCCACTGCTCACAGTTGAAACCTCTTGACTATTTTACTAAAAAAAAAACTTTTTTCACATTGAGCTGCTATTTCGGGGTATAAGCCAAAAAATGTCAACGCCTTTTTAATACTTTTATTTTTTGTTTTTATTTTGTATTTTTTTAAATCTACATTTGATGTATGATTCATGCAAATATATAAACATTTGGTATATTTCTGATAACTTTTAAATTTTATGGAGAAAAAAAGTGAGAATTGTAGCAAAAAAAAAAATCATAAATAATAAAAATAATTCTCTAAATTTTCGACTGTATATTTTATATTTATTTTCATAAAATAGTATGCGTATGCAAGTATTGAAGTGAAATGCCGCTTGAAAAAATCTTTTTGTAGTCAGCAAGAAATTCACTGTACATTGCTGTAAAAGCTAGATTCAATGATATTTGGGAAAGGAATTACAGAAATTCTAAACGCCTTTTTGCATATGTTATTAAAACAAATATTGTTCAGAAATCTTTCCTCTTTCGAATGGTGTATAATTTATCCAAAAAAAATTACATTAGTGTTTCAACGCGCAACGTCCCCTTAACTAGCTACAATATAAAGAATAAAAAATAATGAAAGAAGAGACCTCAATTAATCAGTTGAAACAAAATAAAAAAATGCTATTATTCAATCATGACAAAATAATAATATATTCCTTAAAGATAAAGATAGATCATTCAATACTCAAATTCAAAAATTCTCAAGTTGTGATATAAAAACATTAAGCTTTCACTAGTATCTGGCGAGAGCTTTTTCCTTTTTGGGATGTTTACATTCCCACCTACACTAAAAATACGCTTGCTCTCAACTGATGAGAGAGGGGCTGATAAATATTTGCTTGCAAGCACTGAATAATTCACAGGGCTGCGTTTGATAAAAAAAATTCTGCTTTTTAATGTTTTTCCAGTTGATTATTATCAATTTGCGTATGGAGATTTTGAATATGACATCCGTTTTCTGTCAGGTCAGGATTTTTATCTAGAACCAATTTATGCTCATTATTCATGAAAGGCAAAAGTACTAAATTATAAAGGGGTAGTGAAGGCATTAAAATACTGTAAAGTGGTTTAAACTTTAATAGATATATTTGCATATTTACAATTTGCTTACATTACATACCAATAAAACATATTAATTACGAAGAAATGATTTTTTTTAATTGACTTTCACTTATGTTTGTCGGTAGGGGAATCACGTTTTAAACACCAACAGTAATCCGCCATCATGTTTATGTCCCAGCATCCTTGATATCTGTCTTCCATCGTTCGAATGTCCTGATGGAATCTTTCTCCTTGTTCTTCGCTGTAGTCGCCGCAGTTGTCGGGAAAATAGTCAACATGTGATAGTAGAAAATGCATTTTTATGGACATACGTGCTCCCAATGCCATATAACTTTGAAATAGATCATCAATAAGACGTTTGTAGACAGAACTTCTGCAATTACCAAGAAAATTAGTAACGACTAACTAAAATGATTACCATGCTTTTCTTTCTTCCTCAGTCATGCTCCTTTCAAACCCTTCGTCCTTCATGAGGCTTCTAATCTAAGGGCCATCGAATATCCCAGCATGTACCTTTGCATCACTGATATGTGGAAACTTTTGTTGTATAAACTGAAATGCTAAACCCTCTTTATTCAAAGCTTTCACATAGTTTTTCATTAGGCGAAGTTTAATATCAAGAGGTGGTAGCAAAATCTTATTTGGATTGACTAAAGGCATAGCAACAACATTGTTAGACCCTGGCTGAAAATGTTGTCGCAATGGCCATTCTCATTGCTTGTAGTGTTTATCATCAGCTCGGCTGTCCCAAAGACAAAGAAAACAAGGATGCTTTGTTTATCCACCTTCTATG
The DNA here is from genome assembly GCA_015478945.1 of Trachelipus rathkii. Classification (NCBI taxonomy): domain Eukaryota; kingdom Metazoa; phylum Arthropoda; class Malacostraca; order Isopoda; family Trachelipodidae; genus Trachelipus; species Trachelipus rathkii. The sequence goes on from JABUQX010046835.1 coordinate 31,194, forward strand.
CCTAAAAGTAGGGACACAACCTGAAACAAATATATAGATATGTTAAATGTAGATTTGAAACATATGACTTGAAACATTTATAACATAACTATAGCTTCTAAAGATAAAATAGTTCCCCATCAAAAGTATCCCACTTACATAGCTATGGTTTAAATAACAATATAAAATGTAGCTACATTTTACCTTCAAATCTCCACAGATACTCCAGGTGTGTTCCTTATACTGTAAGGTATTGAATAACAAAATAAAAATGTATAGGTATAGCGTATGTAAAGCAAATACATTTAAGGTGAACATACCTTGTAAGTTAGTCATGCAAAAGTAACAGTCAGTTACATGATCCTTTCCTTCTCTCCATACCATAGGAACACCGAAAGGTAAAGAGCACATTTTTCCCTTTGTCCAGCGTCTTAGATTTTCTGCACAAGTTGTACAGCATATATGGGGAGAAAAGCTTTTGTCTTGATCGCCCAATTTTATTCCAAAATAGGCATAATCAGTGATTTTACAAACCTTGTGATATTTGACTGTTGCTAAGAGAGTGTTACCATACCACATATATAGCAGAACCTATTTGGATTGTTTCTACATTTTCTGTTCATTTTTAAAACTTTTATGCTCTATGATCCTAATGATACTGAAGAACCACAAACACTGTTTTGATGATGATATGATAGGAGTTTATCACCTTCTTCATGCAATGTACGTTTATAAATGACCACAAATTTTTATCACTCACAGTTGAAATAATTTTAATTAGTTCTGAAAAACATTTAAAAAATGAATGTAAAAAATTGAATTAATGAATAAAGATATTAAAGCTATGCATACAAACATAGAGTTGCTTCACCAGAACAGTCTTTAAATGTCATTTTATTACATCATTATATTCATAGGTAACATCTAATATCTATATACCCATATGACGAAAAATGATTACAAATATAACTTTAAATCTGATCCGTATTTATAAAAAAATCACACAGGTTAGGCCTAGGTTTACAGCTATAACAATCCCTACAGGTTAGGTATCGGTTTAGACAATGCTGATCCATAGAGCCAACCTCAGCCATTAGGAGTAATTGCTGGTATTAGAGATATGATTTTTTGCTGGGTTAATTAGAACTCCTCTAACAAACCCAACAAAACGTAAAACTTAAGGTAACCCTAGCCCTACTGTCAGCAACTATTGATAATGCTTGCAGCGGGCTACATGAATCAACATTGCTATAAACCTAGACCTAACGGATATGAATCAATTTTTTCGTAAATCTGGCCCTAACCTGGATGGATTTTTCTGATAAAAATTGATCAGATTCAAAACGAGTCATTACATTCATAATCAGAGTGTAAATGTCTCATTAGAATTTGTTTATATTAAGACATTAAGAATATAGAGACAGTAAGAAGCCACATGGGCCTATCGAGACTGTCCCCAGTGTCAACGCCACTAACCAAACAGTTCTTCATCAAAATCACAGGCATCCCGAGGGCTTGTCAAATTGTTGTGATACTACTAAATCCACCAATTGCTTAGTCAATAACTAATGATATACAAAAATAATATAAGTTGATACCAAACCATCACAGCGCAATTTAATAACTAAGTATGGTCACACATGCCATCTAACGATTATAACTACTATAGACTAAAAACCGCGCAATTTTGCGTTCGTCAATATATTTATATGAAACCCAACCATCCATATAAACGAATCAACCCTTTCTTAAATGTTGCAATCGAGTCAACAACGTCAATCAACCTCCTCTGCAGACCATTTCCAGAACTTTTAACAACCCTCATACTGGAATGGCGATGTCTTCTTCTTGATATCAGATGGCATGCTTTCTTCTTAATGTTCTTTATATCCCCTGGTCACCTGTCCATTTTCTGCTATGAAAAATTTATTGGTCTCTGTATTATCCAATAGATGTAAAATATTTTGTAGACTTTTAATCATGTCCCCTCTGAGGAAAATTTCGCCTTTCTAACAGAAATACATTCCTAACTCCTTCACCTCTCCTCATAGCTCTTACCACCCTCAAACCCAAAATTCATCCTTGTTGCTCTACGTTGCACTCTCTCTAGCATATCTATAGTCCTTCTTTAAATAAGGGGGCCCAAAACTTGTGCACAATACCTCTAATACTGCCTAACATAGCTATTATACAGTTTTACTTATTACTCCCTTGCTCTTGTAAACAACTTTGCAATTTATTAAGCCCAGCATCTTATTAGCTTTTATTCCTTGCTTCCACACTGATATGCTACTTTCAAATTACTGCTTATAATAGTCAACCTAAATCTTTTTCTTGGTCCAGACTCAAGCCAAGCCAATCCCAATTCATATCATAGTTAAAACTTTTATTTGAAGAACCTAGGGTGAAGATCCTTACACTTTTTACTATTTCAAAATTCATATTGCCGACTGTATCTGCCCAAATCCAAATTTATTCAAGATCATTTTGGAAATCTTTTATGCAATCTCTCACTAATTCCTAAACTGAGGTGGCCACTTTTAGTAATCATCTGCAACTTTAGAACCCTTGGCATTTAAGTCCTTGGTCCTAAAATCATTTTTTATATATATGAAAGAAATTTACTGTGCAACGCACAAATCTGTACATATCAGCCACTCTTCATCTATGTTCGCCATGATGATTATTCCATTTAGTTGTATACACTGTTTTTCTATTTCGCAACCACTCTTAATCCAACCATGTACCACTCCACCTATACCACATTGCAAATAACTTTTTTTCAGCAGCCTTATGTGGGGAGCCTTATCAAAAGTTTATAAAATCTAAATATACAATATCAAACTGGATCTCCTCGGTCAATGCAGTCAGTAAATGTATTCCATAAATTTCAAAAAGGTTTGTCTGACAGACCTACCTTTCTGAAACCGTGCTGGAGTCATACTAATACCTGGTTTATCTTCTAATATTTCTCTATATGACCTTTCAGTAAGTTTTCCAGAACCTTTACAACAGAGATTGTTAAGCTAACTGGCCTAGTATTTTTCCCAAATCTTTCGCTTATACTTTCTTATAAAAGCACAACATATGCCTGTTTTCGTCATCTGGTACCTCTCACCAAATGTAATAGATCGCGTAAAAATCAAATACAGTGCCTTTGTTGCAATGCTGATACTCCCCTCTTTCAGAATTCTACCAAATAAATACTCCCATTAGGTGCCCTGCAGCCTTTACCTGGATGCAATATGGTCTAATAGAAGCGTTTAATATACTTTTACGTCAAATTCAAATTCTGTAAGTCTAATTGTTACATGCATACAAGAACTATAGTCTCCAAACTATTATCTAATTTTTCCTCTCAGTAAACACTGAAGCAAATAAGCATTGAAAAGATGTTGACCAAGCTCCTATCTTGAAACTTCACTAAATTTTCATAACAATTTTAATTGGACCAATTTTGTCCTATTCTTACTTTTTAAATTTATAAAAAGCTAAAAAACCTCTTCAGGTTTTATTACTATTCCTGCTAAATTAATTTCTGCCTCTCTCTTTGCCTTTCTTTTATTGACTGGTTAAGTTTCGTTTCTCTTTTTTTTCCTATAATTTTAAAATCTCATCCCCTATTACTACCCTTTGAATATTTAAAAACATCTACGCTTTTCATTAATTTATCTCTTATCTCTCTATTCCAACAATACAAGGTTTTCTCTTCGGCCACGTTCGTGCTGATGGTTTATCTTTAAATACATACTGACGAATTTATTTAAAAGTTTGCTTAAAATGTTATCCCACATGATAAAACAGTTTTTGGTCCTTTAAACTTCTGTTATCGCCAGTCAGTTATACTAAGCATGTCTTGTAATTTGGTAAAATCACCATTTCGGAAAAATCTAAGATCCTTTCTTTTATTACCTTGCAATTTGGGCTCAGATATCACATTCATATTAAATCTAATAATATTATGGTCACTAAGTCCAAATTCTCCTCAACTCTAACCCTCACCTCACCCATACTTTCATGCGTTAGTTAATATTAAGTTCTAATAGTGGCATCGTGTCTTTGTGGGTTCAATGGATTCATCTGGCTCAAAAAGTTTTATCTAGTAAACAATTTTATTAGATACGAAACTACGTATGGTCCGTACTTAGAGCAAGGAATCCCAATGAATGCCAGGAAAATTAAATCAACCCATTATGACTATATCTTTTTCTTTACTGTGGCATGGGCTGTTCTAATATTTCGAGTCAATATTCTTTGATCTCCCCTGGCCGAGGAGGTCTTTAAAATGCCCCTATTCTTATATGATTTATTGAACAAATCAGGATATCTAACCCTATAGACCGGATTCAAAATCTGATTAGTTTTAAATCAGTCATTAATACAGATTGAATATTGCTTTTAATATAGAGCGCCACACCCCCCCCCTTTCTTTCCTCTACGCTGGTATATAATAAATGTGAATAATCCTTTTATTTCATTTCCTGAAAGGGTCTCCATATATTCTCATTAACATCCATGCCTGCCAGTTATGCACAATAATGTCAAAATTCTCATTTATGGTATAACTAATCAGCTCATCTTTTTTAATTCTAAAGGCATGAGTCATTTGTGTCAAAAGCATTTTGATATTCAAAATTGCTGCTATTTTGTTATGCTATCTATCCTTTATTGAGGCCTGTAACAACAACTATTTTTATTTATATATACCACTTATACCGCTACCAAATTGCTATTATTCGTGATCCAGATTTAGCCATCAACTCCCAACTTACCTAAAGCTAAACAAGGTCCTCAAACTGGTGCTGAAAAGCCCAACACCCTTTTAGACTCAAGTGACTCCATCGCTGGCAGTGAAAAGATCTTTATCCAAAGTTCTCTCCACAAGAATCCAAAAACCTAATATTTTCTGAAAAACATAAATTCTTAATCCTTTCATTTACACCTAAAGCCCTACTCCCCCATTCCTGACCTGCACCTAACCTAGGTAAAATCCCCAGAAATCACGCACCTTCTTCCACTAGCTTTCATGCTTCTAATTCAATCCCTACAATCCTGCCTATTAATTCTTCTGACCTCTTATGTTCCATACATCATTGTTACCCACATGCACAATCATCATCTGAATCAACATTTGTAAGAAATCAAATCTCTCTATCTATCTTAATCCCACGATATCACTCCTCTGGCACCTGGATACACATACTCTCAATTGTTTCTTTTTATTCTCCTTGAAAAGTCCTATCTAGGTATCTGTATCAATAGAGTCTCAATTAGCAATTTTATCAGCTTACCCTTTAGAAAAACTCAACATTTACCATTGGCACTCTCTGATCCCTCCCCATCTGGAAGACAGTCGAACCTGTTACTGCAGGTCACAGGCTGATTGACTTTCGAGATCCTCATCTTTAAACTATTATTTCTAATTCCTACAACTCTATATTGCTGATACTCAAACTCATAGGCCAATCATGCATTCAATTGTATTTTTAAAATTTTTAAATTAATATTCAAAATTCATTTGATATTAATAACATATAAATAATATAGTATCATAAACGTCTTGTTAATAGTTTATATAATTATATAAAAGATAATGGATAAGTGCTGAAAATATGCTGAACAAATTTTGTAGAAAAATATATAAAAATATAATAGATATTAACTTCAATGGATTAATAAAAGTTACAATTTTTGGTGTTTAATGAAGCAAATTATTCTCAATCATCTCATTATTTATCAATTAGGCCTAAATAATTTATTCCTTATTAAAATTTTAAGGAATGGATCACTTATAGATTTTATTTTCTTCTTAGCTTGGGTATAAACTGTACATATTATCATTAGTATGAATACCCACAAATGTCTATACAAGGTTTATTACATACCTATGTATGCCAAATATTAAAGCATAGTAATTCTTACTATTATTATTACAATAATAATAATAATAATAATAATAATTGGGGTTCTCTTACATTATCTCACAAACTTTTATCCAAGACTTTGGAAACCATAGATTTTTTTGTTCAGACTCAAACTCTGGCTGTATCATTTTAAAATTGCCTTACTCCATTTTAATATTACCCAGCTCTGGTTTCTTCCAGATATAACTTGTGTGTTTCATTTTCGGTTATCAAATTATTATTTGTTCACAAAGTAAAATGAAAGAGAGATTGTTATTATTCCTATATTTTATATTGAGAAATTTTTTTGTTTTTATTCTGGTTCTTATGCCACCCAAGACCTACTGACTCTGACTCCAGATTTAGCTCCGCATAACTGCTTTTATCCATGTATCCATATATCTGGACAGACGTTTGGAAATAGCAGCTTGCCAGTTTTGATGGATTAGAGATAACAGGTTGCCAATTTTAAATACTTTGGAGAAATAAGATTTTCAATTTTAAAGGGTTTGGAGATAATGGGTTGCCAGGTTTCCAGTTTTAAAAAGGAAGTGTGAGGACAGAAGTTCCCTATAAATTTGTTGTATATATAATTTTTTGTAAATAATTACCAGTATATTGAGAGGGGGTATTACCTCCACTTTTACAATTATAATAACAATAACAATAATTCAAAAGCATTTACTCAGTTAAAAATATATATTACAAGATTTTAAAAATTTAAATGTAAAATTTTATTAACTGAAGTGGATTGCTGGGGTGATGAGTATGCCCTATGAACCCATTATAATAATAATAATAATAATAATAATAATAATAATAATAATAATAATAATAATAATAATTATAATAATAATAATAATAATAATAATAATAATTATAATAATATAATAATAATAATAATAAATAATAATAATAATAATAATAATAATTAATAATATGAAAATTAATAATAACAATAAACAATAACAATAATAATAATAATAATAATAATAATAATAATAATAATAATAATAATAATAAAATTTAGCTGTTTTATATATACATTTGTCTAATAAAAATTCAGGTGTAATTAAAGATAGCCATACATCAATTCAATCTGTTTTAATATTTTCTTTATTAATTTGAATTACCTGTACCTTAAATTAAAGGATATAATAAATTTAAATTGAGTGGAAAAAAAGAAATTTGAATATAGTGCAAACAATAATGTAATTAGGATGAGAGTCGTATGCTACTATCTAAATGGTGTTAGTAGGATCCTTGTAATTGCAACTGTAGTGTTGTCAGTCCTGCATATTTTTTTTAATACAGAAGCAAAAATGATTAAAATTAATTATTTTGATCAATTTGTTAAAACGGGTATTATTATTTCCTTATTTTATATATATATATATATATATATATATATATATATATATATATATATATAATATATATATATATATATATATATATATATATATATATATATATATATATATATTATATATATAAATATATATATATATATATTATATATATATAATATATGTATATATATAAATATATATATATAATAATATATATTTATATATATATATATATATATAAATATATTAATTTCATATATATTATAATATATATATATATATATATATATATATATATATAATATTATATTATATATATAATATAATTAAAATTTTAATATTATAAAAAAAATATTATATATAGTATAATATATATATATTATATATATATTATATATATATATATATATACTCTAGCTATATGGTAAAATTTTTTCTTTTGTTTTTTAAAAGACACATTATTATTTATTATTCTAACTTATAAACTATTGTCATTCAATATTTAATGGCAAAGTATTCATAATAAAAGACATGAGTTTGAATATAGGCTACATTTAAAAATACAGTTGATAATTATTTCTTATGGTTTCATTCTATTTTTTACAAGCACAGTATACTTAAATTATGCAAAATATAAAAATTACAAATAAATTAAACAAGAAACAAAATATCAATAATTATTTTGTTAGGTTGTGTGGTAGTAATGGGGAAACAACTACTACTACTTTTTTTGTTGGCTCTCAATAAGAATAACATGCAACTTAACAAGTAATAACATGTAAAATCCACAATTTTCTTATATTGCTTTGAGTACCGTGATAGATCATTGTTAAGTCAGTGCTGTGACGCTATTCAAATACTAATTAAGAAACCATAATACTAGAAGTGTACTGTTTTTTTTTTTAAGATTTTTTATAAAAAAAAAATTCCTTAAATATTTTTTTTGTTTAATTTTCAGCCATGCGTACCTCTAACGGCATTTCAAAGAAGTCTAAAATCTGTTCAAGAAACCGGAACAAACAGATTAGTCGAATGGAGGCCAGATTCTTCAATGCTAGTTGTAGCTGTGAGTTGATAGCAAGCTTTTTTTATATATTTTTTAATCATAATTTTCCAATGAATTAATTCCATTTAAAAATAAAATAAATTATAAAAATGTTAAAGAAAATTTTTACCATACGTTTCAAAGGCGTTAAACTAAAGCTTCAATATTCTCTCGCTATTAATTAATGGTAATATATTCTCAATTGTCCCCATAAATTAATATATATATATTTTAAAAAATATAGAATCCTGTGACTGTGGGAGGAGGTGTCAAAAATTTTTATAAACCTTTCGCTAGTTATGGTCCTACAAGTTTTTTATTTACTAGTTGCGATTAAAAACCATTTTGGATTTTTAATGTTAATATTTAACCTATGTAATGATCAACACATACTAGGTTTGACCATAAATTTAAATCTATATTAGATAGTAAAGAGTAGATGTGTTTTTTTCATCTTTATTTTTATTATTATTATTATTATTATTATTATTATTATTATTATTATTATTATTATTATTATTATTATTA
>JABUQX010046835.1:45000-50000 GCA_015478945.1 Trachelipus rathkii
GGGTATAAATAAGTAGTAGCGGGACCCATGCCCAGCTACCACTGGGTTTTTTTAGTCGATTCTTATGACACGCGGAACATACATTGTGGGAATTTTATCCACCGCACACAGGGATAAGATGTATTAAATCATTATTTTTAAATAGATTTTAGGTGTGAGAACGTGAGGTGGTATATGTTAAGATTTTTAAATCTCTTAAGTTTAGCCCATTGTTTTAATATCTTTCCTAAGCATCTGTAGTAAGAAGAACCTTGATAGGTTGATAAAACGATTGAAATCAAAATGTGATGCTGGGCTCAAAGTTTATAGACATGATCTCCAGTTGAATTATAGATATTTTGCTTATATTTTTATTTGCTATATTTTTTATAGTGCTTTACTTGAATTATTTAGCGAAACCTAAGTCGGTCATAAGTGTTTCAGAAGATGGTTGAAATACCAAAACTAGATTAAAGAATTATAGCGTTTACTGGAGGTGCAAGGATCTTTCTGTAAGTTATTGGTTGATGAAATAAATGGATAAAAAGTGGAAAGTGAAAGTGCCAAAATCTGGATACCCCCAATATATTGGCCGTTTACTTTATCTTCAATGAAAATCAGATGAAAAGTAATTTCGAGATACTAGCCTACTAAAGATCTAGCTGTATAATTAGAGCAAAAAGGTTTAGGGTAAGACTTAAGGAAAAGAAAGCAGTTTTGACGGTAGAATATCGTCATCAGCTGCTGCCTCTTGGTCCCTCATAACTGGGGGTAGGGTGCCCATACATGCACCAGAAAACCGAGAAATACATGAGCATTTCTATGGCATAAATTAGTAGTTGCGGGATCGCAGCTCATCTACCACTGTCCATTTTATAACTACTTTCGACACAAAACGTACGTTGTGGAAATTCTTTCTCCTACACACGGGGATTAAGTAGTATCTTGGAGACTAAGCCAAATTGTTCTGTTGTCAGAGAAAGTAATATGGGAAGAGAATTTCTTGACTAGTGGAGAAGTGGTAGAGAGGCAAGGTAATCTTAGACGATATTACAACTGATATAACTACAGGAATAATGTTGAAGAAACGTGGATAATATATGTCATTGCTCATAGTATTAGTAAAAAAGATTTGGCTTTGCAATGAAGATAAAAATTATTGAGAGCGACATTCAGACATCAAAGAGTCTGAAGAAGTTTTGAGAAGTAGCTCCACTTTGGGGATGGCAGATCTACATGATTATTTTGGTAATTAAATTAGAAAGAATATTAGTGGTATTGAATTACGTATTTTATTATTTAACTTATTCTACAAATTAGCGTTTACAGATTAGGGGTTATAGATAATAAAGAAAGGGTGAAACAAAGCTGTTAAAAATTGTACTTTAGTTCACAGGGTGTTGTAATGATGGTTGATGAAGCTACGGGAGGTTTAGAAGTATGTCATAGACTCATTTTGTCTAGCAAAGATTTTGCAGGACACCCAGGACCTGTTGGTAAGCTTTTTATTATTATTAATACTGGTTAGATTTATTATTTCAACATAAAAAATTTTGTTGATCTATGTATTAATTATAAATTATGTAATCTGTACTTTATATTTATTAGTCTATTTTGGTTTCAAAGTGTTTAATTTTTATAATTTACATATTTTTATCCATAAAATTTTTTTCTTGTTAAAGGTCACATGAGGTGGACTCCTGATGGGACAGTATTAGGGTTAAGTTGGGTCAATGGTGGGTTTTCTTTATGGAGTGTTTTTGGCTCTCTCTTATCTTCATCTTTAAAGTGGGACTACTCTGATCATTCCTTGTCAAGACCGATTTGCATCAAACACATGGTATGTGTTGTAGCCCTTATTATTATTATTTTAATTCGTCAACACTTCACTGTAGTCAAGTCTATAAAAACAGACTATTAAGAGAGATTTCTAGAGCAGCTGGCATGAATGCTAACAACAATTAACCAAAATATATTTATCTATATATTTAGGTTAGATATTTTAGGTTAAATTAGATTAGTAGATTAGGATAGGTTAGATTGTGTGTTAATGAATTTTTTTTGCATGTTGGTGATTTGTTTATTTCGGCGAATTGTTTCCTGTATTTCTTCCTAGGCCCGTTTTCTACGTATGTATTGCCTTTCAGTTCTAAGCACGGGAAACATTATTTGTGGTTTTTATTTCTTAACAGGAATGGGGTGCAGAAGGCTATGAAGCTTGGTGTGTTAGAGGGAAATCGAAGAGCAAATTGGAGAACCAGAGGCAAAATTCTCCATCGTCGTCAGTAAATCTACCCCCTTTCAACCCAGCACCAGAAGACGTTTCACGTTCTGTATCCTCGCTTCCAGAAAATATTTTCAGAGGGTCCGAACCCGGTGTAGACTCTGAGAAAGATGATGCATTCGATGGTGAAAGTGATGGAGATAAGCAATTAAAGAGCTCTGTTATTATAATGACCTTTATCAAGAGTGCTCTCACTGTTAATCCTTGCATGGTGATTATTATTATTATTATTATTATTATTATTATTATTATTATTATTATTATTATTATTATTATTATTATTATTATTTAGGAATTCAATATCAGCCTTTGATTTTATAAAAGTTTTTGATTTTATTTCCAACGTTCTAAATATTTATTTTTGTACATTTAATCTTTGAAAATAATTTACAGAAGAAGATATATTTACATAGATTTCCCGACGCGTTTCGTCTCTGAAGATGTCTCAAGTATATAGACGAAACGCGTCGGTAAATCTATGTAAATATCTTCTTCTCCTGTAAATATTTTTAAATAGTATATTTAAAATTAAATAATGTATAAAAATAAATATTTAGAACGTTGAAAATAAAATCAAAAAATTTTTATTTTATTATTATTATTATTATTATTATTATTATTATTATTATTATTATTATTATTATTATTATTATTATTATTATTATTATTATTATTATTATTGCCGTAAGTAGGGTTAAATGACCTTGTAAAGGCGTTATAAAATTACTCGATATAGAAACCTTAGATTGCAGTATTATAGTGGATACAGTATTCAACTTAGGGATAAGTATAGTTTTGTTATATATATATATATATATATATATATATATATATATATATATATATATATATATATATATATATATATATATATATATATATATATATTTATATTTTTAAATGTTTGTTCTCTTCTTCTATATAATTAGGAGTCGGCTAGAGCGTGTTTTGCTGCAAGGTAGTGATCGTTTATATTTGAGTTCTAAGGAAGGATTAGAAAACGAAACTGTGGACGAAATGGAACTCTTCTCCGAATCTTCTCCCTATTTTTACGGCCAAGAAGAGGATGAGGAATCTCTCTCATATGAAGGACCTGGGCTCAGTCACCAAAGAAATCGTAAAGTAAACACTTTGAATGTTGCTGCGAGTAAACAGTGGCTCGTAGTTCCCATTCCATACTCGTATACTGCTGCTAATTGGCCTATAAGGGTATGTCAAGCTGAAATTCTGAAATTGTTTGTTATATTTTGTGACATACTAAAATAGCCTTTTGTATATTTGTTTATATTCTTTAAAACTATTTTAAAAATTGTGGTGTATATAGGCCTATTTATATATATATATACAAGTAAAGATTGTGTAGTAAGATTTAAATTTTCAAACTGTTATTTTTGTAAACTGCTTAGAAGTGTTTGATTAATTGGTCGAAACACTTTTAATAAATTATTTTCTAAATTCTTTCACAACATTTCTGTGATTTTGATGTAATTTTTTTTAATGTAATGTTTCTGTTTTTAATGTAATTTTGTTTTTCGGTATTAGTATACTTGTATAGACGACGATGGAGAATATATAGGAGTGGCCGGTCGGAACGGAGTGGCACATTACTCCCTAAAGAAGCGAAAATGGCGTCTCTTCGGGAACGAAAACCAAGAGGAGGATCTGGTGGTGACAGGTGGTCTCCTGTGGTGGAAAGACTCGTATCTGACCCTCGGTGCTTACAACATTCCCGCCAACTCAGACCAAATTCGACTTTATCCCAAATATCAGAAACTCGATAATGAGTTTGCTACAATCATACCACAACCAGCTCAGGTAAGTACTGGTAGCAAGTTTGTTCATTACTTGTCCTATTTATACGGGATTTAAATATACTTTACTGTAGGTACTACAACGGCAAATGCTCGAGAGAGTTGACCTCTCGCCTTCCACCACCATGGTATCTCTCTCGTAGCACAAGGGGTGTCCTGCTTTCTGATGAATTCTGTGTAAATATTAGGAATCCCATGCTTGTTCTTTGTGGGGTGCCTCCTTTCATGCCACCTCTCTTCTCTGGAACTCTGTCTTCATCTATGATGTGTGTTGTTGGTAGGCTTCTGAATTAAATCAAAAGTATGTATGTCCATAGTGAAATGTGTAAGAAAAATGGAGTTGAAGGTGAATGGTTTAATATTAATAGTGAAGTGAGGCAGGGATATGCTATCCCCTTGGATATTTAATTTGTATGTGGATGGAGTGATGAAAGAATTATAGGTAGAGGTGATAGGGAAGATGTTTGATTGATGGAGAATGGAAGAGAGTAGGTATGAAAATATATGTAGATAAGAGTAAGGAAGGTAATGGCAGTGTGTGAGGAGAGTCTGAGGTGTGAAATTATGTTGGATGGTTAGCAATTGAAACAAGTATATATCAGAGTTTAAATATTTAGGCCATATATTGGATGAAAAGGGAACGGATGAAGCAGAGTGTGGTAGGAAGTTGTGAATGGTAGTGATTAAATAAGCTAGACCCCTATCTAAATGAAGAAAACTGACTTAATAATTACCTTGATATTCATTGATGCAATACTGTATGGTTCAATTTATTATACTACGAAAGTGCATCAAATATGGCCAAAAATAATAACCCTTTCCCAGTAACTTAAGATTAAGTTCCATTCACTCTCTCTCTCTCTCTCTCTTTTCTCAGTTACTTTCAGTTGAACTTTGAAGTACTTCATATACACTCGAAGGAGTTA
>JABUQX010046835.1:57500-73010 GCA_015478945.1 Trachelipus rathkii
CCTCTATCTCTCTTCTCTACTCTCTCTCTCTCTCTCTACTCTCTCTTCATCTCTCCTCTCTCTCTCTCCTCCTCTCTCCTCTCTCTCTCTTTCTCTCTGCTCTCTTCTCTCTCTTCTCTCTCCTCTCTCTCTCTTCTCTCTCTCTCTTCTCTCTCCTCTCTCTCTCTTCCTCTCCTCTCTCTCTCCTCTACTCTCTCTCTCTCATCTCTCTCTCTCTCTCTCCCTCTCTCTCTCTTCTCTCTCTCCTCTCTCTCCTCTCTCTCATTCCTCTCTCTCTTCATCCTCTCTCTCTCTCTCCTCTCTCTCTTCTCTCTCTCTCTCTCATCTCTCTATCTCTCTCTCTGTCTTCTCTGTGTCTCCCGAATCAGCGCCTCCCTTCCGTCGTGAAAAAGCGTATTCTGAGCTGACGCTTCCCCATCTTCACCCCTCCGCGTCGACAGGCTCACTCCGTCTCTACCCACAACACCATCGAGCGCGACAACCAACAAAACAAAACAAAAACAACTCAAAAACACAAAGGAAAAAAAAAAAGAAAAACAAAAATTAAGCATGAATAAAAGAGAACAAAAAAAAATAAAAATAAAATAAGAATAATAAAAAAAAAAATATAAATAATAATTCAAACACAAAAAAAAAAAAATAAAAAAAAAAAAAGAAAATAACTAAATAAAGAAAATAAAACAATGTATAAAGAAAAAAAAAAAAATAAAAAAAAAAAAAAAAAATAAAAAAAGAAGAAAAAGATAAAAAAGAAAAAAAAAAAAAAAAAAAAAAAAAAAAAAAAAAAAAAAAAAAAAAAAAAAAAAAAAGAAAAAAAAAAAAAAAAAAGAAAAAAAATAAGAAAAAAAAAGAGAAAAGAAAAAAAAAAAAAAAATAAAAAAAAAAAAAAAAAAAAAAAAAAAAAAAAGAAAAAAAAAAAAAAAAAAAAAAAGAAAATTCTATTGCTCAGCAAAAAAACCAAACCCGCACATGAACAAAAACAAACAACACAACAACCAAGTCAAACAAAAGAAAATACGAAAAAGCAAAAAAAACGAAAAACACCACAAAACTTAAGAAAAGACACCCCAAAAAAAAAAAAAAAAAACCAATAGAACAAAAAAATGAAAACAAAAGGAAAAAACACAAAAAAAAACAAAACGAAAAAAAAAAATAAAAAAAAAAAACGGAACTACAAAAAAAAACCAAGAAAAAAAACCCAAAAAGAAAAAAAGAAAAAAATAAGAAAATAACAGAAGATAAAAACAAATAAAATAAAAAAAGAGAAAAAAACAAAAACAAACAAAAAAAAAAAAAAAAAAAAAAAAAAAAAAAAAAAAAAAAAAAAAATAATAAAAAAAAAAGAAAAATCCAAAACGTTAACCAAAAACCCACAAAAAAACTCCGTAAAGAAGGAAAAAAAAAAGAAAAATAGAAAAGTAGAAGGATACTGCTATATAATATTACCCAGATTATAAAGTTAAAAAGATAATTGGGAAACTTCGCTGGGGGGGCTACCACGGCCATTTTTGTGAATGGGTTGCTTCTGGGGTTACAGGGGAAGCAACCCAAACCAAAAAGTTTCAAGCCCCACGGCCGGGGGAAAACATGCGGGCACAAGATGCTTGTTTGCGATAAAATTTTGGCGAAATAAATAAAGGGGACGATTGAAAAAATTTCCCACTCGCGCCCCAGGGGGCCCTCGACCCCATTCGGGAACGGGGAAGACCAAAGCGGTTTCGGTTCGTTAGACAATGTTACAGGGAGGGGGGAACTTCAACCGCATTAGGTTTCCGAATCTTGCCACTTCCAGAAAAAAGAAAGGTATTCTCGGAACATTTTTCAAGTTTTTTATTTTTTTTTCTTAGAATCCGGCTACAGTTCTCTTGATTTTATGTAGCTTTTGATTCGGTTTTGAAAAAAATGGTAAAAACTTTTTAAATTTTATTTTTTTTTCAATTAAAGGAAAGAGTTTTGCTTTTAAAAAAAAAAAAAAACCCCCCCCCTACTGGGGGCTACCCCCCCACAGCCATTCTGCTTAGTTTTTTGGCTCCCCGTGTTTACAGGAGCAAAAACCAACCAGAAAGTTCCAAGGCCACGCCGACATGGGAAAACCATTCTGTGTTAAAATTTTTGCTTTATTAATAAGACGAAAGAAAATTTCACTAAACTCGCGCCAGGACTCGAACCGTCAAAACAACCAGCCTTTTCCACCGTTAGGACCAAAAATTTTTTGTTTACCAGGAAAGGTCTTTCCCCCAAAACCCCAAAACTGTTTGATCCAAAACACCATGAAAAAAAAAGGGTAATTCTCCTTTTAACAGTTTTCAAAAGTTTCCTGCTTCATTCCCCACTTGCTTTTGGAAAAACCTCGGATAACTTATTTAAATTCGCAATAGAAGGGGGTGGGGGGTTTTTGGGGGGGAATCCCTGCTTGGGGCTACACGGGGCATTTTTTTTTTTTTCCTTTTGGGTGTGGGCTTCCCTGGTTTTTTCAGGGAGCAAACCGAAAAAAAAAACCCAAAAAGTTTTTCCCAAGGGGAAAAAGGGGAGCCGGGGGCCGAAAAAAAACCATGGGTTTTTAAACCAAACATTTGGGCTTTGGTTGCGGGGGGGGAAAACCCAAATTTGCAAAAATGAAGGGGGACGAAAAAAAAAAAAAGTTTTTTTGTTATGTTTCCTTGTCCCCCCCCCGGGGGGGGCCCCCAGAAGAGACCTCCGAAAAAACCAGTCGAAACAAAACAAAGGCGGTCGCCCGTATAGGGAAAAAAAACAAAATTGTTAACACGTTCAAAAAACTATTTTTACGATTCCGGCCTTTCCCCAAAGAAAAAAAAAAAAAGAAAGGGGGGGCATTTTTTTTTTCCTCGGGGAAGTCTTTCAAAAATTTTCTTGTTCATAATTCCCAAAAACTTTTTATGTTTTAAACTTCGGGATATTTTATTAAAATTTTTACCATAAGGAAGGGTTGGTTGGACCCCTTGGCTTTGGGGGCTTACACCGGGGGCATTTCTGCTAGTTTGCTTTCCCGTTTGTTTTACCAAGGAAGCAACCCCATCCAAAGGTTCAGGGCCCACCCCGGTTCCCCCGGGGGGAAAATTATGGGCAACAAACCCCCTTACCCCTTTGGTTGCGAACAAATTTTGGCATTTAATAAAAGGGACGAAAAAGAAAAATTTTATTTTTCGGCCACCCCCCCAGGGGACTCGAAACCATCGGGGGACAAAACAGGGCCGTTCCCGCTGTTAGACAAAATGTTTTCTTTAAACCCCCCAAAAGAGTTTAAAAACCAAAAAAAAAAAACCAGTAGATCTATTGATCTAAAAAAAAAAGAAGGGAAAAAAAAAAAAGGTAGTTTTTGTTTTTTAAACCCCCCAAAAATTTTTAAGTTTTTCGGTGGGGGCTTGTCCGGAATTTTCATTGCTTTGAAAAAAACTCCCGATAATTTTTTTTTTCAGTTAAAAAAATTCCCCACCAGAAAGGATGGGTTTGGAAAAACCCGCCTTTCTGGGGCTCTACAACAAGCATTTGTCTTTCAGGGGTTGCTTATGGGTAACAGGGAAACCCAAAACCCGGAACCCCAAAGGGTCAAGGGAAACCACCAACCAGGTTTGCAAACAAACATATGATGCGGGTGGGGGCGGCTTTTTTTCTTAAAAAACGACAATTTTGGCAATAAAGAACGAAAAAAAAAAAAATTCGGCTTTGCGCACAAGGACTTCGAAAAACTATCGACAACCAAGCGTCCGCCGTTTAAGAAACCAATATTACAGGGAGGCGCTTCTAACCCCACTAGTCCCGATCCAACCCCCTAGGGAAAAAAAAGAAACGCATCCGGGAAGTTTTTCAAAAATCCTCTGCTTTTTTTTTCCCCAAATATCCACTGATTTTGGGAAAACTTTTCCGGACCACTTACTAAAATTCCAACAAAAGGGTTATTGAATCTCTTGGCTTGTTTGCTTCCACCGGGGGCATTCTTTTTTTTTTTTCTGGGGGGTGGCTCCCTGGGTTAACAGGGAAGGGGCAAAACCGCAAGTCAAGGGGAACCGGCCCGAAAACATTGCGGGCAAACAAAAGGATTTTTTTGGGGCCTTTGGTTGGGCGGGAAAGCCAAAAAAATTTTTGCCCAATTTTATAAGGGACGGAAAAAAATATTTTCAAAACCTCGTTTTTTTTAAAAGGAAAAAACTCGAAACCATCCGACAAAAATGTTTGCGTCGGCTGTTAGAACCAATGATTAAGAGGGGTGGCTCTTACTTTTACTAAGTCCCCGATTTTTCCCCACCTTCCCCCCAGGAAAAAAAAAGGGGGCCAAATTTCTCGGGGGAAAAAAAAGTTTTTTCAAATTTTTTCTTTCAATTTCATTATACATTTTTGGGCTTTTTGGGAACTCATTCTTATTTAAAAAAAATTTTTTTCCCCGCCCATAGAAGGGAATGGTTGGAAACCCCTGCTTTTTGGGGGGGGGGCTAACCCCCAACGGGGCAATCTTAGGGTGTTTTCCATTGGTGTTAAACCCAGGAAGGCAACCGAAACCAAAAGTTTCCCAAGGGGGAAAACCGGCCGGGGGGAACCATGAAGCCCACCATATGCTTGTTGCGGAACCAAAATTTTGGGCAATTTAATTTTAAAGGACGAAAAAAAAAATCACCGGCGGGCCAGGGGGGGACTCGGAAACCATCGGAACAAAACAAGGGGGTCCCCCCCGGGCCCGTTTAAAGGACAAAATTGTTAACAGGGGGAGGGTTTGTTTCCTTACCATTAAGTCCGATTGGGCAACCTCCCCAGAAAAAGCAATCTTCGAAAGTTTTTCAAAAATTTCCGTCCTGCTTTCGAATACATTTTTCCCCCACTTGCTTTTGAAAAACCCTTCCCGCAACAAACAATTTATTTTTTTAAAATTCTACTTGGTGTTATATAATTAATTACCCCCCTCTAGGGGGCGGGCTACAACCCGGGGGGGGGGGGCCAATTTTTCAGGGGTGCTTTATGGGTTTTAAACAGGAAGGCAAGGGCCCCCCACAAACCCAAAGTTTTTTCAAGGGATCCGCACGCCGGCGGGGAGAACATTGGGCGCACAAACCATTTTTGGGGGGGGGCTCTTTTTGGGCCGAGGGGAAAAATTTGCAAAATAATAAGACTTAAAAAAAATTTCCCACTCCGGCCGCCAGGGACACGAAACCCCATTTTCCCGGGGAAAAGCAAGAAGGCATCCGCCGTTAGGGAACAATGTTTACAGGGGAGGCTTTAACTAAAAAAGAACAGTCTGCTGTTTTTTCCGAAAAAAAGGAAAAAAAAAAAATGAAAAAGAATTTTTTTTTTTTTCTCCGGGGGAGGACAAGGTTTTCAAAAGGGTTCCGAAAAAAACCCAGGAATGTTTTCGGAACCATTACCCCCAAAAAAAACTGCTTTGGGGGAAACTGTAACTTATTTAAAATCAATAGGAAAAAGTTTGGGCTTGGGAAACCTATAATAATTTAATTATTTATATTAATATTTATATTATTTATTTTTAATATTAAGATGTATAATATTATATATATTATATATTAAAAAATATAATATATATTTATTATATATAAATATTTTATACTAATTATAATTAATTATAATATATAAATTATTTATTTTTTTATTATAATTTTAAATATATATTTCATTTTTATTCATAAGAATATATCTGATAAATATCATATTTAATATATACCTTAGTATATATATATATATATATATATATTATAATTATATAATTAATATAATATTAATTTATTAATATTATATATATATATATTTAAATTAATTAATAATTATATATCATCATAAAAAATAATTTCAATTAATAAAAAAATTAACCTCATTATAAAAATAATTAGTCAGTTTAGAAATAAATTAATGTATAACGAAATAATAAGATAAAGAAAAATATATATAATTTAATTAATAGAGATATATTTATTTAACCTATGTATATATGTTATAAGATGCTGTACAGTCTATTGACGCTTGTTATTCGTGCTTAGGTCGCGTATAAATTATATTTTTAATAAAAATTTACATACTTTGTTATTAATAATTTAATAAAATATAATAAAATTATATATATATATATATATTATATAATAATATATAATTATATATAGAATATATATATAATATTTTAATATATATAATATATTATAATTAAATTATTATTATATATAATATATATTATTATAATATATTATATTTTATTACCAATCAATAATACTATTATACAATATATTAATATATATATATATAATTATATATTAATATATTATATTAAATAATATTGAGAATATAAAAGTTTTTTTTTGCCGTTCAATAGCATTATTTATTGCTGTAGCAAATTTTTCATTTTTTTCCCTTTAACATGAGATAATAAAAAAAAAAAAAATCAATTTTAAAAAAAAACGGGGGGGGACCAGGAATTTTTTTTTTCTTCCAAAATTTCCTAAAAAAACCCCAAATTTTTTTTTTTCTTTTTTTTTCCCCAAAACTATACAAAACTGTAAAGATGAGCAAGTGGGGAAAAAACGGTTTTATTTAGAATTTTTTAAAAAATTTTGGTTTTTTTTGGTAGAGGAAGGTGGGTGTTGGTGTCAGCCATAGTTGACTATTCTATGTTCAAAAAAATTTTTTTGAAAGTAAATCATCAGAGATTGTTCAATTCACCTGTTGTGTTTTTTAAAAAAAAAAAAAAACAAATTTTTCCAAAAAAAAAAGGTTTTGGTTCTTTAAAACTGAAAAAATTGGATATTCCTGAAGCATGTCGGCAAAAAAAAAAAATTGAAAATATTCTTGAAACTAATTTACGTTTAATTTTTTTGGGAAATCAAAAAAAAAAAATTCCTCTCTTTACCCTAAAACTGTTTTCAAAAAAAACCAAACAGTTTTTTTTTTGTTTTGTCCTTTCAGATGATTAATTGAGGAGGATAGTACTCAATATTTGTTTCATCAAAAAAAACATTTATTTTTTAATCGGGTTTTGGGGAATTAGGTGGAGATTGTTGCTATGGGAAAAGTTTCTTTTTTCCCCTTTTAATTTGTTTCTCCATTGAATTATAGTAAGGATCTAAATCCCTTGAAGACAGATAAAGTTTATTTTCTTTTCGGAAAGAAGAAAGTTGGAAAAAAAATGGGGGGGAAAAAAACATTGGGTGCTAAAAACTATTGGAACAAATTTTTTCCTTTGTTAATTTTTTGAAAGTTGAAGCATGTGCAATCGACAACGTGCATCAAATCAGTATAGATGACTAAAAAAAAAACTCTTTTTTTAACAGGAGAAATTGAATTCTTTCTTAATAATCTTTATATTTGCTATTCTATTTTTTTCTTGGTTTGTGTTTCACTTATCTGGGCCAAAGGGGGCAACTAATAGTTGAAATTGGGGGAAAAAAAATTCCTTTCCCCCCTACTTTTTCAAAAATTTTTGTTCATACTTACTTATGCCCAGGGGGGGGGTTCGTTGCCCAACTACCTTCTTATTAAATTTCGACTTGGGGGGAACTGTTAGGGGTACCGTTATTATTTTTTTTTTTGATGGTTTCTGTCCTCCATACAAAAAAAAACTTGAGAATGAAAAATTGACAATTATCTTTTTCATCCAATTTACATATTCTATATTAAAAAAACATAATTTTTCAACCAATTTAAAGGAATTTTACTGTATATATACGTATTATATATATATATATAATTTTATATATAATATAAAATTAATTATATATTTAATAATAATATAATTTATAAAATATATATTTTATATATAATTATAATATAGATAGATAAATATATATAAATTTATATATATATATATATATATATTATATATAAAAAATTTTTATATAATATATTTATATATATATTATATTTATATATTATATATGTATTATTATTATATGTTTAATTATAATATAATATTATTTTTATAATATATATATTTAATAATATATATAATAATTAATTTTAATAATAATATATATATTATATTAAATATAAAACAATATTTATAATAAGTTAATTATATTATATTTTATTATATTTATTTTTACGTTTTTATAAAAAATAAATTATATTATAATATATATATTTATTAATTTAGGGTCTGTATTAGTGAGCCATCTTTATGGTATATTCGGGTGAAGCGTAAAGAGGGCACAGTAGCAAAAGGGAAATAATCGTTTTTCGATGGGCCTCTAGGACGACAAGTTAAATTGCGGGGGGAAAATCTTATTCTCAAAAAACCATGGGAAATTATTTACTTTTTTTGTTTGTTAAAAAAAAAGGTTTTTTTTGGAATAAGCATGACGGGGAAGTAAAGACGTATTTAAGCGTTTAAATTTTTTTTTTCTTTACTTGTAATTAAAAGTAGGACTAAAAAAGATCCCGTAAAAAGTTTTTTTGGTTAAAAAAAAAAACATATTTGTAAACTTTCAAATGGGGAGGATGACGTGTAAAATAGAAGCACAAACAGAATAATAAAATTGAAATTTTTTTTTTTATTTAAGAAAACTTCTGAGCATGTTACACTCAAATGAATCAAAGTAGTTCCCACAAACTAGGATTTTTTCATTTGCTAGTAGGGGGACGGGCCTTTTTGTGGACGTATTAAATGCAAAATGAGACCCCAAACTTGTATATTAAGGGGGACGATTTCACCCCCCCCTTTTTTTGTTTTGCACAAAAGGAAGTTGTCATTGTTGCTTTTTAATATTTTTATTATGTCCGCCCGGGACTTTCATCACAATTGAGATTTTAAACTTTAAAGTTTTTTTTTCAAAAAGAAAGCTGAACAACTTATTCAAAATGCAACTGTTTTGAAAAGGTTTTTGCGAAAAAAAAAAAAATCTTTCTTCATCGCTGGAAAATATTTTTCAACCGTTTTTAACAAAATTTTTTTTTAAAAACCCCCCCCCCCCAAACCAAGGTGTTGAAGATGTATAACCCTTAAGGTGGGATACCTTTATCTGCTCTGGAGATTACGATGTTTTCGTTGTTTTTCAAACTTTCTGATTAGGATGCCTGTGTCGGGGCGAAAATTTTTCCCCGGAAAAAAAAAAAACCCATTTCTCATTCCGGTCGGATTTGTCGCTGTGGAATTAATTTTTGTTTCTTCGAAAGGGAAAACTTTCATTAAATTAAGGCACCGAAGTCGCGGAGAAACCCATTTTTCAGCCCCGAGAGGGTTTTTTTTTTTTTTTTTCCATATCTTTGTTTTTTGGATAAAGGGTTGCCCGTTTTTGGATTTTTTTGTTTAAAAAAACCGTGATATAAGGAAATTTTTGTTCTGGTTTATTATGTTTTTTTTTTTTGTTTTTTTTTTTCCCCCCAAAAAAAAAAAATTATTTACTGATTTTTTTGTGAGAGTGGCAAACTTTTTTTTTAATTTTTGGATATTTTCTTTCATTTTTGGACAGTGGAACCTCCTTTCTAAAACCTCCAGGCAGGTATGAAGGTAAAAACGGGCTTGTGTCGTCCGAAATTTGTATTTTTTTTTTTTTTTTTTTTCCTTCGTGATATTCCCCAAAAATTATTAATTATTATAATTTTTTTACTCTATATAAATCCATACGAGCATATAAATTATCTTCAATTAATATTTTATAAATTATAAAATATATATTATTATTAAATAGAATATTAAATATAAATATAAATATAATTATATTTAATTTTTTTTATTTATTCCTCTTAATAATTAGTAATATTAATAATATATTATTTAAATTAAAAAAATAAATTTTAAATACCCCAAATATATAATTTAATTTATAATGTTTTATTATATAAATTTTACTATAAAAAAATATAGTATATATATATATAAATAAATATATAAAATATTAAAAGCTTTTTGTGAATAAATAATTTATTTTATTGATTTATATTTATATTTATTAAAATATATATAATATTATAATATAATAATAATTTTTTAAATTTATCTAATCCTGTATAAAACATATATCTATCTCAGTGTCAAAGCCATTATGATAAGATAATATAATGCAAGATGTTAATATTAATATATATATATATAATATATTAAGTATTATAATTATTTAATATATATAAGTATATATTATATGTTATATTGATATAATTTTAAATATTTATTTCATATATATTATTAATTTATTATAATATTATTAAATAAATATTAAAATATTATTTTTTTTATTTAATATTTCTATTTTATTTTTATTTTTTATATTTTTAATATATAAAAATATAAATAAATATATATAAATATTTATCTGATATTGATAATTAATCTTTTTTTTAAAAAAATATAAAAAACTTATTTTTTATTATATAAATAAATATATATAATTATTTTTTTTTTAAAATATATATATATATAATATTATATATTTATTAAATTTATATATAAGATATTATATATGTTATATATAATAAATATATTAGTTTATTTATATATTTTAATTATATATATAGATCTTAATTAATTTATTATATATATATATATTATTAATCAATTTTATTTAATTTGATAATATTAATAGATATATATGCCAACAATTTTTTTATTTATTAATTGTATTTAATATTATTATTTTCTTCTTGATTATTGAAGTGATTCTTTCCCCCCAAAAATATTAATATTTTAATTTTAATAATATTTAATATTATATTTTTAATTTATATTTTATATTTAATATTAATATTTTTAATAATATAATATTAATATATATATATAATTTTTATAATTAAAATTATATATATTATATTTAATATAATATTATGTATAAAATATATATTATTTTTATTGATATTTAATTATATTTTTATATAATAATATATTATATATTTATAAATATATATTTATTTATTCTATTATAATATTATATTGTAATATATATATAATTATTAATAATATGATTTTTAATTTTAGAATTTATTAAGTTTTATTTTTATAATTTTAATTAATTAATTTATATTAAGTATAATTATTAATATAGAACGAAAGAAATTTAGTAATTTTAATATATTAAATTTATATATATAGCCTATAATTTTTAATAATTTTAATATAAACTATATTATATATATATAATAATAAGTATAATATATTATAATTTTATTATATTTATAATATTTATTTTTTAATAATTACACTCTTTAAAGATACATTAGTTTGAAATCTTTCATACTATTAATATAAGTATATTTATATATAATACCTATAGTATTTTATATGTATTAATTTAATAATTATATATAATATATATAGAATTACTACTAATCATAATTTATATTTTAAATAAAATTTTAATAAATATATATTTTATATTTATAATAATTATAAATATTTTATTTCTAAAAATTTTATTTAAATATATTATAATATAATATATTTATAACATATATTATTAATATATAATATATATTATAATATATATTAATTATTTATAATAATATATTATTATAAATTTTTAAAATTATATTATAATATATTATATATATATATTATATTATAATATATATTATATATTTATATTTATATATTAAATATATAATATATATAATTAAATTAATTTTAATTATATATTATATTATTATTATTATTTTATTATATTATAATATATAAATATAAATTATTTTATTAGAATTATAATAATTATATATTAATATATATTAATATATATTTATGATATAAAATATTTATAATTAATATTAAATAAAATCTATATTATAATTTAATTTAATATAAAAATTCTTTAAATTAATTTTTATATTTTTAAATTTAATAAATATATATTTAATAGATACATATAATAAATAAATATATTAATTATAATATAATAAAATTAAAATATTATAATAATTTTTTATAATAAGTAAGTTATTATTATAAATAAATTATATTATTATATTCAAATATTTATATATTAATATAAACATTATTAATAATATTTAAAATTTTTTTTATTTATATATATATAAATTAAATATTAATATTACAATTTGCATATAAAATCGAATTTTGAAGTTTAAAATATATAATTTTATTATATTATAATAAATTATATAATTATTTTTATTAAATTATATTATTTTTATTAAGCATATTTTTAAAGAGATTTCATTTATATATTATTTAAATAGTCTTATAATATTATTGTTTATATTATTTATAATATAATATAATAACATTTATATATTTTTTTTGTTATTTTATTATTATTATTAATTAATATAATTTTTATATATATAGATTAAATAAATATATATATTATTATATTATTTTTTCTAAATATAACATTAAAGATATATTATAAAAACGGTTATAAATATCTACATAACATAATAAATAAAAAATACAATATATATTTCTAAATATATATATTTTTTTAAAGGAAATCGCTATATTTAGAACGGTATAAAAAGAATTAATAAAAATGAAATATTATAATTATATATTATAATATATATTAATTTATAATTTATAGTATATATATTAAATAAAGAACTGAGATGTTTTATTAATATAAAATATATCATATAATTGATATTAATTTATATATATATTATATAATATATTTATATAGCTATTAAAACTTTATAAAATACGTTTATAAAATTATTTAATATATTATAATAGATATTATTATATAATAATTATTATATATATATAATATTAATTATATTTATATATATTTATATTAAAATATATAACATAATATTATATAATAATTTATATATATATATTCCTCCTAATTTTTTAAAATTTATAATATATGTTAATTATATTGTAGTAATTATTATTATATTAATAATATATATATTTAAATTATTTAATATTAATATAATAAGGTTTATATATATTATATATAATTATTAATATATATATAGATTAATATTATATATATTTGATATATATATTAATAATTAATTAATTATATAAATTATTATTTATATATAATATATATTATATAATTATAATATATAGATAATAAATTATTTATAATTTTTTATTATATATATTAATATTTATTTATTATATATATTAAATTATTTTATTTTTTATTGAATCTGTAATAGAGACACGGTAAATGTTTTTATATTTATAATTTATATATAATATAATATTATATATAATATATATTATTTTTATATTAATATATATATATTATATTTAATATTTAATAAATTTATATTATTATTATTAATATTAATATATTTATATATATATAATATAATTTTTTATATTATATATTTATAATATATAATAAAATAATATAATTATATGGGACCGAACCTTTTACCCAATTGAAAAAACCAGTGACGGGGGAACTTATAAAAAAAAAGGGGCTTATGGGGGTTTGTTTAAACCACCCACCGTTTTTTCCCAAAAGGCTTGGGGTCGTCTCGCATCCTAATAAAAAAGAGCATTAGCACCTGTTTTTTGGGAATTTAGAAATGGGTAATTACCTTTGCAGCCCGGAAAAAAGGGGAATTTTCCCGGTTTTTTTTCCATTTTTTGGCCCCAAAAAAATTTAAACGGACTATTTCAAGGAGGATTGTCTTTGACATCAACAGTTCAACCGTGGGGGGATTAATACCCCAAACCTTTTTTGTTTAAAAATTTAAATCTAATATTCTGAAATAAGTTGTATTTCTTTACTAAAATGAAAAAGTTTTTATTAAACAAATTCAATTTTTGGGGGGACTACTTCTTGGGTTTTGCCACTAAAGCGGTCAAAACAAGGGTGGATGTTTTACGTGGTTTTTTTTTTTCATGAGAATCGTATTTTATATATGTTAAAATAGATTCAAAAACTCAACCAAAAAAAAAAAGGGGAGAAAAAAAAAAAAACCCCAAAAGGGGGCGGGGGCTTGAATTTCTTTTTTATGATCTTGTATGGGAGAAGCGGGAATTTACCCATTCCGGCAACCACGAAAGGACATTATCAGTTTTTGTCAAACTGGCGCTTTGGAGTTTCTTCTGCGGGAAAAACCCGGGGGGGCTTTTCCCCCCCCACCAAACCAAAACGGTATAAATCGTTTTTGACGTTTTCTTAACCTGGGAAAGGGGGATTAAAGGGTTTCTTTTGAATGGGGCTGTATTGTCATCGTTTCGGGGTGATTTTTTACCGTTAACGTTTATTCTTACTTCTAAATAAATTTCGTTTCTTTGGATTTACGTTCTCTTTTGGGAAAAAAAAAAAAATTACAAAAGGGTTTTTTTTTCTATTATTAATTTTTAGGGACTTGAACCCGCCCCGTGCCCCCAAAATTTTTCTTTACCATTTTATAAAACCTCCCCAAACAGGGTTTTTAAAAAAAGTTTCTGCAACACATTTTTTCCCCTTTTCCCCATCTTTTGTTTTTTCAACTATTTCTTTTGGAAACTTATTGTGGCACTTTAAAAAAACCGTCCCCCCGGTATATAGGGGAACAGTCGGTCTTGTTTTAAAATTAATTTTAGGATGTTTTAACCCCCCCCCCCACTTTTCCCCGATTGGAAATTGTTTTTTGGGTTAGGCCACCGGGCCTTTGAATATAATATATATTTACTATATATAAGGGAGAAAATAAATACTCAGAGATTATATAATTATATTATAATTGATAATCGTAAGCTACTGTTTATTACATTAAAGTATATTATTACTTTAAAAATAATTATATTAATTATATATATTTTAAATAATATAATTAATAATAAATTTTTTAAAATATATATTTAATATATAATTATAAATTTTGTTTATATATATAATATATATATTTAATTATAGATAATATTATAGATACAGTTATTCTTAATTATAACAAATTTTTATAACCTTATTTAATTAATATAAGAATAAAAAATTTTTTTAATATATTATATTATATATTAAATATATATATATATATTAATATATTTATATATTGATATTTTAATAATATTTAATATAATATACTTCGCTAATAATAATTATCTATATTAGATATATTATATTATAATAATATTTATATATAGGATTTATTACTTTAAAACATTTTTTTTAATTAAATACACAGTTAAATATATTAATATTATAATAATATGTATTTATTATAATACAGGATATTTAACATTTATTGATTTAAATTTAATATTAGAAGAAATAGTAAAATTTAATTTCGATTTAAGCAGCTACGTAAAAGCATAAATTATAATTACTAATTTCTTATTTAATATTATAATAATAATAACATATATTTTTATTTATTTATATTTAAATAAAAATATATGAAAATTTAATAATAAAGCATTATATTTATGGATGCCTGCGCCCTATAATATAGTTAACCCACCCCCTCACACGGTTGATAGTGGATACCCCCATAAAATTTTCTAATATTAAAAAAACTATAGGAAAAAAATTAAATTTTCCCTCCAAAGTATTTTCATTTGGGCAAATGGGGGACACAACGTAAATTCAATTTTCTGGGCTTAAATTTCTTTTAAAATAAAAAAAAAAAGTGGTTTACAATTGAAAAAAAATTTTGGCCAAA
>JABUQX010046836.1:0-15000 GCA_015478945.1 Trachelipus rathkii
TAGCAGTTTCATATCACATTTCGTGCGTTTGTCTGTAATAAATAAAGAGTCAATTTGTAATTACCTACATGAGTCACTATAATAGGACTTGAGTTGCCAATATATATATATGTATATATATTATATATATATACTATATATATATATACTATATAATATTATACGTATATTTACTATATTCATGATACTATTATCTTTATATTATATATACTTTTTATCTACATAATTTATATATCTATATATATATATATAATTTATTAAGTAACCATATTAATTTATAAGTGATATATAGATATTTTTATTATATAATTATATATATATATATATATAATTATATATATAGTATATATATATATATATATATATATATTTTATATAATATCAAAGGCGTTTTTCGATTTTGCACTTTTTGCTAACGAAATGCTAAACTAATTTTTTGTTCGTTTTCGTCAACCTATCGCAAAATCGTTAAAAAAAGGCTCACCAAACGTAACAAAAATTTAACTTAATTCTGTGTAATATAGAATAGAAATTCTGTAATAAAATAGCAACCATACAGAATTAAAGAATTCATTAGGTTGATTTAACATTTTTTTACGATTTGTGCTAGGTTTGACGAAAACGAACAAACATTTTAGCAATTTCGTTAGCAAAAGTTCAAAATCGCAATTCCTATATATATATACTATATAGTAATATATATATATATTTATTATATATATTTATATATATATATATATATATATTATATATTATTATATATTATATATATAATATATATATATATATATATTATACTATATATTATATATAGTATTATATATACCGTATATAATACCGTATATATATCTATATAATATATACTTATATATATATATTATATATATATATTATATATATATTATATATATATAATATATATACTATATTTATATATATATAATATATAATCGTATATATATATATATATATATACTATAATATATATATATACAGTATATATGTTTAACCTTGGACAGATGTAGCATAGAATCTCTAGTTTAAATTGACGTTTCGTTATGTAATTAATTTTCAGTTTCTTTACGATTTCACAGGTGATTGACGCAGTTTTAAGAGTTAGTATTCTGCAAAAAATGCATTATTTTCAAAATATGATACGTCATTTTCAAAATCATATATTATATATATATATATATAGTATAATATATAATATATATATATATATATAATATATATATATATATATGTATATATATCTTATATACTATATATTTATATCTATATATATGATTATATATATATATATTGTGATGTGTGTGTGTGTTGTGAAAACATGTACCTTACGTTTTCTTTGTTCTGTAACGTGAATCCTGCAGGTTAGGTTGCATTGCTGTGCAACGTAAGTCCATCTCGGTTTCGTTTCGTTTCGCCTTTACATGCTTTTAAAAGATTTCCTGTACTTCTCATGTATTGCTCTTTTTGCTTGTTATTATCTGAATTATGCATACTCATAGTCATTAAAGCTCTATTCCATAAACTCGGTCAGCTTTAAAGAAAGGATCTCACTATTTCACCCAGTGTTTTAATTTCAGGGCATATCTTAACCACAAGAAAAACTTCATTATGCTTCACAAGGATGTAAAACACTGGTCCTTTTTAGCTTGCTCTTTCTTGGGGGCACAAAAAGCAATACACTCCACAGTTTTTAAGTCTTTATAAACTGATGAAGTTGACGGGCAGTATGACGCCATAGTTTTTAGGCCCGTAAAGATTCAGACGGTGGTATTATAAGATTAGCTTAAATCAAATAAACAATTTAAGACAATAAAACTTGCTACCGATACTAACCGCTCGACTCACAAGCTAATTAACAAATGAAAATGAAACAAGCTAGGCAATTGTTTAATGCGTCATTGCGTATCAGAAAGGTGCGAAACAGTGGTGTGGGAGTTAAAAGTGTTTCGTGCATTATGAATATATTAAAGAATTAAATAAATGAAAATTGATTGGAGCAATAGAAATAAATTTATATATGGTCGAACCAATTATTTTGTGTTCATGTATGCACTTAAACATGACATTTTATCGGTACATATTACATTATATATTAGTAATCCCAGAGGCCCAACAATACTCCTGTCAACGGTATTAGAAAATTGTTTGCATATTTTTTCAGAAAAAACTCTTAAACAATCTCTTCGGGGCAACGGTACATAATTGGTCGTTAATTTTCCCAATTTAAGGTAAAGCATACCATATCAAAAAGGCAACTTTTCCTGCACTATTAGGATTCCGAAAAAAAATATATCACTTTTTTCGTTTTCCACCCTAGTGCTTCAGAGTTCTCACACACGCACACATGCACATATACGTCTCACATAAATGTCAAACACACACACACACAGCACACACACACAACACACAACACACACACATATATATAGTATATATATACTATATATATATATATATATATATATATATATATATATATATTAATATATATATATATATAATATTTATTATATATATATATATATATATATATATATATATATATATATATGTAGATATATATATAATCATACAACACACATACATCTCGTGTATATTTATATATATATATATATATATATATAGTACTAATATATATATATATATATATATAATATATATAATATATATATATAATATATATATTATAGTATATAATACATGGGTGCCGGTTATGGGGCAGGGTAGACCCCGCATTGGCGTTTTGAAAATGTGTGAAAATACCGAGCAACGTGTCTGCATTAAATTTTTTTTAAGATCACACAGGTAAACGATATTATAAGTATATATAATATATATATATTATATATATACTAATATATATATTATATATATATATATATATATATATATTATATATATTATTATATATATACTATGTATATCTATATAATGCCGCTATTTTTTAATCTTGGATACCAATATCAAAGATGAATTAAAGTTTGACTTATTAACGAAACCATATACAAACCAACAATTACGCACAATTTTAAAATTTTGAAGAGGGAAAGAGTCCTTTTCTTAATGAATGGCTAGATCTGCACAATTCTTGGCTAGCGTACACATTCTAAAATATTGAAAGGACCGTTTTTAGATTGTGTAATTTATTTAGACCTTCTATCAAAAGAGGTATATTTGGTTCATTTATCGTAAAACCATTTAGAAAATATAAAGACATGCATTAACCTGCTAAAGCTCATGTAAATTCAGAATGGCATAAAGATGACTCAGTAACGGCAAAAAATTTCAAATGAATAATATTAAATAAGCGTGTTTGTGCAACTGAACAACTGCATGCTGTTGAGCACTTATTTTTTCAAAAAAAATAAGCAGATAATTGGTACCCATAATTTCTACCTTAATATTTTGTGGCACCTATGATATCGCTATTCGAGGTAGCACTGTAGATACCGGCAAAATTTTTCCGATCTGCTTAAATTCAGAGTAGAAGCTGGTGATGTCGTTCTTGTGGAACAGTACACATCACATATGATTCAGAATGAACTTATATTTATTTATGGAAAGGTGATATGCAATCAATTTGTTAATGAAGCAAACAATTGGGAATATTATTTCTCCTTTATAGCAGACGAGACAACAGACATATCCGGGACAGAACAGATATCGATTGGTGCTCGCTTCGTTGATAAGGGTCTCAATGTAGCCTACGTGAAGAATTTCTCGGCTTTACTCTTCTTGAAAAACTGAAAGCTGAAAATATAGCAAGAGCTATATTGTCTACTACACGATATATATATATATATATATATATATATATATATATATATATATATTATATATATATTCTAATATACTATATATATATATAATATATTGTCTACTACACTATATATATATATATATATTATATATGAGCAGACCTATTGGACTTGGGTTTGACTGGTGCTCCACTATGGCTATCAAAGAAAATGGAGTGGCTATCAAAGAAAATGGAGTTCAAAAGTTAATGAGAGTTCAGTACCCTAAAGGCAATTTTTTTCATTGTTGCTCCCATTGTTTAAATTTAATAATTAATGACCTAAATGCTGTTCCAGAATTTCGAAGCACTGTTGGAATTGTAAAACAATTTATAAAATTATTCCGTGAAAGTGCGTCACGCAGAATTTTTTTATCAAATATACCGATAGAAGTTAAAATTATGCAATTTCTTTTAAAAGGAATTTTTAAAAAATCTAAAATATTTTGTGAATATTTTTCATTACCACGTACATTTTCTATCCAAAAGATTATCAGCCTCAGGGACATCAGAAAGATCTGAGAATTGATTCAGAGTTTCACTATTTACACCTTACCTAGATTCTTCATTTCATCTCTTGAGTATCAAATTTTCGGAACATAATATAACATCAACCTTTCTTTGCATTTTGCACCCAGTTAGAATAAGAAAATTAGCCAAATCAGAATATTAAAAAAAAAATTGAACCCGTTATAACTGAATATAACATTAACCTAATTGGCAAAGCATAATTTTAGTTTAATTTCTGGAAGGAATCAAATAGGGAACAAATAGATCAGAAAATGAGTTACAGCACATTACTACAAAATCATTGCACATTTTTCCCAGCAGTTGCACAAGCTATCACAGTACTTCTCACACTTCCACCGACTACTTGTACAATTGAAAGATCGTTCTTAGTCAACCTTACGATGTGTTAAATACGTCGGCTAAAGGTCAACTATTTTCATACCGCGAACAGATTAAAATGTTTAACCTAAGCCTTCCCGGGGGAAAAGTTATCACGTCTAAAGAATCAACCATTGGATAGAAGCATTTATAAACTGATGTTTGGGAAATTGAAAAAAGGAATATTAAATTCTTATTTTCAAACTAAAAATGAACACTATTTAATATAATAAGAACTCTCTAGTTATACTCATTTTTTTGAGATAAAATGTTTCGTAAGTTATGAAATATTTATAAATATTGGGCTTATGTGTGGATTATAAATTTTATTATTCAAAACTTTGAATACACTATATTATATAAAGTTATATATAATTATATATATATATAGTATCTACTATTATATATATATATAAGTATATATATTATATTATATATATAATAATTATATATAAGTATATATAATCTAATATATATAGTAATACTATATATATATATATATATATATATATATATATATGGTATTGGTTCTATATTGGAACAAAAATAATTTCTGAAAAAAAATTTCTAAGTTCAAAAAAATTTCTAAGTTCAGAAAAAGTTAAGAATTTTTTAAGAAAATTCTTTAAGGCAAGCTTCTTGATTTTGAACTTCGAAATTTTTTTCAGAAAATATGCTGATTCGAAATATAGACTTTCCCATAATATATTATATTATTATATATTATATATATTATATATATATATATATATATATATTATAATATATATACTTATATATATATTATATATATATATATATATATATATATATTATATAATATATTAATAATAATAATCATCTTAATAATAATAATAATTGTTATAATATTGTAATTTTTTTAACCATATATAGTTATTTTAATCTTTACAGCACGTTTTTATTTTAGAGGGCAAATTTGTTTGGCTAATAAGTCATGAAATAATATTGTTCCGTACTGTAAAAACCAGGGTTGGGGATTTTTTGGATTTTTTGAGAAAAAAATCAAATTTTGATTTTCTTGGATTTTTTTGGATTATTTTGGGGAATCGTGACGTACGCGAAATATAATTTCGTAAACAAACTTTTTTTTAAGTTCGATTAAGTATTATTTTTTACCCTAGCTTAAATTCTTTTCAAAATCTTAATATAGGGCTTATAGTCTATGACACAATGAAACCGCAACAATAAGAGTGTTATTTGTAATAATGATAATATATTACATCAGAAATAAAAGAAACATGTTTGAAACATGATCTTTTGTTGACATTTTTATAGGGTAGAAATTTGAAACAGAGTAGCCTTGCTATGATATTATTATTCAAATTTTTTATTTCTATTGAAATTAAATCACTTAAATATCCAAAAAAAATTTAAAAAAAATATATAAAAAAGCAAAAAATCAAAATAAGCAAAAAATCATGATTTTTTGGAGCAAAAAATCAAGTGAAAAAATCAGCTGAAAAAATCAATTGATTTTTTCGGTGCCATCCCTGGTAAAAACGTCTTCACAAATGTAAGTTATTTCAAAAATTGATATCGTTCTTTACGCTAATTTCGTATTAGCAAAATTAAAAGATTTAGCATTAAGATTGATATCGATATTTGAAACAACTAACATAGGTGATTTTTTTCTTCACTAATGACCATTAGAAAATAGAAATAAAAATTAAATAACAGCCTCTCTAATTTATGGACATTGGAAACAAGTTCTTTTATGTATTACAATAAGAAAAAAATTTTACTACTTTTCTTAATGAAATTAATTCTAAGTAATAAAAAAAAAATAGAAATTAATAAAATTATGAAAAAAAAAATATATAAAAAACAAAAAGAAAACAAGATCGCTTGTTTTGCTCATGTAAAATAAACATTAAAAGACATTTACATTTTTTAAAAATCATTCAGTTTTTCATTTCTAACTCTAATAGTTACCCTAAGGTATTAACATTCTTTTAGGCAAATACAATTTATTTCCAAACATTGAAATTTTTATTTATGTTTAAAAGATTTCTAAATTTTTAAAAAAATTTTATCTTTTAAATTTTGAAATATTAACATAATAATTATATTTTCAATGAGTTATAATTATTTAATGAGCCTTTTTAAATGAGGCCTATTCCACAATATATGATATTCAAAAAGAGAGACAAGGCTTATGGCAAACATAATCGAAACAAAAAAAACAAACAATATATGGAATTTGCCTGGAACGTTACTAAGTTGGTCCTGCATAAAAAAATAAAAAATTCAATAGTTTTGAACAATTTAAAAATGCTTAAATATATATGACTAAAAAAGAAAACAAATTTGCGCAAGTTAACAACTACCATTAAAGTTTGTAAACATTTTTATCACTTATAATACTTACGGTCCAAAATTTAATAAAATATTCTAATGTGGTAGCTGCAATAAATATGCAGTATGCTAGTGAATATCCCAGGAAAAGAACAAAAAATTTGTAATTTGTGAAGGCGACACAGTTATTAACCCAAGGACAATGATGATCCATCTTAAGAACACATTCACCACAAACAGAACAATGATGACACCTATCAGGCTTAATGTGAGCACATTTATCACAGTAACGGATATCTGAAAAAAATTTGCAATTAATTGAACTTTAGTTTGCAATTATTTAATAATTAAAAAGAAATTTAGTTAAAAATAATTACAAACAGGAACTACCAAAATTCAAAAATTTTCAATAATGGAGATAGTTTCTCAAAAATTTTGTTCTACTTCAATATACTCGTAATGTTATATATTAAAGACAATTCTTAATAAGTTTTAAATACAAACAATATGCATGTTCCTTCCACTAAGTGATCTACTAAAGTGCAAAGACAAGTACAATCTTCAATATTATAAATGCAAAGTTTAGATAATAATATTTTCTTTGTTACTAGTTTTAAGGTTAAGTTTCGAAATGTGATGCTATGTATCATGGTGAAAGAAACAATGTTAAAAATTTTCTAAGAGAATTGGAAAAAAGACCTACTTGACAAAATAGATACATAAACCAACAAAAAATTTTTAATTTCAAGTAAGTGAAAACAACTAATCTTTGTCAACACCTTTAGAAATTGAGAAAGGTTATAGATGTGGTACCCCAAGACCATCCTCCTAGAATCAACTAATAGTGATTTGTGCGATCCACCATCAAAATGAAAAGGGTAGAAATTGATAAAATATATGTATTGTGTGAGACTCTATCAAAAAAGTTCCACTCCTAGAAAAGAGCAATGCCCGTGAGGTGTCAACTTTGAAAAAACAAAAAAAAATTAATAAATTCCTCCCAAACTAATAATCATTTGTACTACTATTCTACATAGGCTTCATGTTCTGTAGGAATTCTTACTGCAGAATATGATTCATATGTGGAATAGTAATAACTAGGATTGCCCTGTTCTAATGCCTTGTTGTTTTTGTTTTTTTTAGGACAGGGGTAACCAGCTTTTGTAAAATAGAATTAAGGAAATAAAGAAGAAAACTCACAGCAATTCTCATTCATCCTTATCTAGAAGCGGTCATTACTACCTAACCTCAATGACCAGCTTTACATGACATGGTGAACT
This sequence comes from Trachelipus rathkii, assembly GCA_015478945.1. NCBI lineage: Eukaryota > Metazoa > Arthropoda > Malacostraca > Isopoda > Trachelipodidae > Trachelipus > Trachelipus rathkii. Next base: position 8,296 of record JABUQX010046836.1, read on the forward strand.
TTGAAGCTTGAAGATTGGCTCCACGGACGAGAGCCAGAACACCCGCCACAAGACCAAGAAATCTCCAGATCCATTATTGTCGCAGACATACATACTCTAAAAAGGAAACATTTTTTTTTTATTGTTTTTTTAACGGGTAGATTTACCCATTTGTTGTGTTTGCGTTCTCCCTTCGTAACAACCTCAAAGTCGCAGCGGCAGCAGCCACAAGCCTCTTCTGCATCAAATCACTCAGCCTTCGTAACGCTGCAAAAGAAGTCCGCAGCGGCAGCAGCACCAAGCTGTTCCGGCAACAAATCCCGAGCAGTTGGACAGGCTTTAAAATTCTAATACTTAATACAAATTCAGAACTTCTAGAGGAATCCACTTTGTTAATCAGACATAGTTTCAGTAAACTGTAAGGTGTGCGGAAATCGATAAGTTCGGTTCCGACCGAACTTTTCAAGGTCCATGTGAAAGTTCTCGTTCTGCGGCGGACAAATTATTGTGGTTGGTACATGTCTAATGATATTAATTATTAGTATTAATATAGATATATAATATATATATATATGATTATGATATATATATATAATATATATATATATATATTATATATAGTATATATATATATATATATATATATATATATAATATCAGTATGGGCAGGACGTAGTTCAACTGAACTCGGGTTTCTTTTTGGAGCGAGGAAGGAACGACCATAACAAATTTAAAATGGTAACGAAAGAACGGAACGACACCAACTTTTCCATAAAAAAGCGCGAAACATCACCGGTTTCTTGTTCAGTTTAATAACGATTATATATATATATATAATATATATATATATATATTATTATTAATATATACTTATATATATATATATATATATATCTATATATATATCTATATATATATATAATATATATATAATAATATATATATAAATATAATACTATATCTTCTCAGATAAGAATAGCTCGTAATACATTACAAAGTACTTTTAGACCAATCTTAACATGTTAACCCGTTTCAACATTATACCTGCGACGTCGACAGAAAAGTCGGCATTAAAGGGCTTTGGACAGTGGAACTCAGTAGACACAGGCAGCTGCCAGTGTAAAACGATATTGGAAGGAATAAATTTATATATTTTTGTTGAGTTAAAAGGATAAGTTCTCCGTCAATAAATCATCAGCCACTGATTTATTAAAGACGGTTTCAAAAATAGCTTAGGGAATATTCACATATTATTACTCCTGAAAATGTTTTTCAATTATGCGTATAAAACTGCAGTGTTAAAACTTCAAAGCTAATTGCGACGTTAGACAAAGCAAAAATATTCAGTGGGAATTAATGTAAAAGTAAACCACTCATGGAGGAGGAATTTACTGTGAACGACACAAACACGTTTTGGACGACCAATTTCAATTTCAAAGAGGAGGCGTATTGGACCGGAAACGGCACTAGTGGTTTTTTTTAAAGAGGACGGATTGACGGAGAAACGAACATCATTTGTGGAACGATGCCATCTGTATGTATATAATACTGTATAATATATATATATATATATTATATATATATATATAGTATATATATTATATATAATATTATAATATTATAATATATATATATATATATATATTTATATTATATATATATTATATATATTATCAGAGCTGGGCGTTGCGCCACGCGAGTTGCGCCTATGGCGCACTGATCAATTTGTAGGCGCAACAATTTTTAAAAAGGCGGACTCTGCAAGGGCACAGCTCATTCTCCTGCGCTATGACACTGGAAAAAAGCATTTTTTTTTCCTTAAAAGTTAGAACTTAGAAGCGTGCAAACTTGTATCATTCTAAAACACAGTGAAAACTTTATATATATATTATATATATATATATATATATATATATATATTATATTATCTATATATTATATTAATATATATATAAATATATATATATATATATATATTATATATATATATATATATAACTAGATTGTCTTCGACTACAAATAAATTGGCACTATGGCTCTAAAAAATTTTCAACGTTGTGTCCAACATTACAAAATGGCGTTGTGGGAAAACATAGGACGCACAATAAGGACATGGAGAGGAAGAGGACGTGTAGATTATAGTTTATGGTGTTTTAATTACAAATAATTAATAAATTGTGTTTTTTCTTCGCTTAGCATGCTTTTATTATCGCCCTAAAGTTTACTTTGCAAATAAATTTAGCAAAAAGCCACCGGCCGGCGAAAAGCGTAGGCGCAAAGGCGAATAGGAGCTGATGTGACAAAAATAATAGGCGGCATGGCCGCGTTGCAAAAGGCGCAGACGCATCAAATAAAAATTAATAGGCGCGCCAGCTTTGATATATAATATGATAATATAATATATAATATATATATATTATATATTTTATATATATATATATATATATTATATATATATATATATATATATATATATTATAATATAACTATATATATATTAAGGAGTAAGCTTGGAGACAAATACACAGATTATAGTAATAAAATTTCAATAAAAGCCGGCATCGCAAGAAACAAAAAATTGGTTTATAGCAATGCGTTTGTGGAACTCATAGTTAAATACAAACGATTCCTTTATCAGAATGACAGATTAAAACGATATTAAAAATATTTTGATTAGCGGGAGAGAAACACGAGTAATTCGGAAAAAAATTACCAATAGAAAGATGAATTGGCAAGCTTTCTTATTCAGTGATTGAGCTTACATAAGTAGCTTTTGAATGTAGAGATTTTATATTCGCATGTAAAGCAGAAATTTTAACTCGGACTGACTTGACTTTACCTGATAAAAAAATCAGTAACTCATGGTGGAAATACTAAAATAACAATAGCTCCACGGGGCTTATATAAATCACGTGATTAACATCATATGCATTAAAGTATTCCCCAAACAAAGTAGATTCTGATTCATTAGCTTGTACAAAGAGAGTATGCACACCAATTTGCGAGAAAAGTTGTCGAAAAATGTAAATAGCATCTCTTAGACAAAAGAAATCAACAAAATGCTAATATTAAAGGGCAGTATCACCAACACGACATATAACTTATATAGCTGTTCTATACGTGAAAGCCCGTCTTACTCTGATAGAGAGTCCGTATGAACCACAATAGAGTAAGTGAATGTCTTACACAATGAAAGTTTTTCAGTTATTATTTTTTTGAAATTTTAAATAGATTTGAATTTGACACAAGCTATATTCAGTATCTGCACCTAACAAAATTTGATTTGTTTTCCTTTTGCAGTTTAAAAAAAAAAAAAAAAATGCAATAGCCCGTCACCAAAATACAACCATTATATCGTACTCATGTTTTAAAAAATAACACCAAACAAGGTATTAATATAATGCAGGCTTAAAAGGCATATAATTATGCATAACCTTAAAGGAAAAACACACACATTAAAGCGCCTTCTATAAAAACGTTTAAAATGCAGCGTTTCTTACGCCTCGCAAACGCATGCGAGTAGCACATTGTTCCATCTACGAGACTTAAACGCACTTATTTATCTAAAAGCGCCGCGTTCATATAGAAAGGACCTAATTCAAGTAAGCGGAACACAGGGCAACAATTTTTTTAATATACGAAAGTCCTACCCTCATGTGCATTGGCTATTCTAGGAGGAGAATTTTCTCTAGGTATTGCTACGTTATAAAAGTTTCCGCACACAGAAATGCTTTGTGTACTCAACTACAAAGTGTACACAATGAAAGAACATTTATTGTCAGCTATAAGACGAGAGTAAAAGCTCTTGGTAATAATCAGAAGAAATTTATAAAAATAAAAAATAAATAAATAAAAGTAAGGTTAAAGAAAAGAAACATGATAATAAAATAAAAGTTTTAATTAGTATATAATATTTATTATATATATATATATATATATTATATATATATAGATATATATATAATATATATATATATATAATATATATATAATATATATAATATAATAATATATATATAATTTATATTATAATAATATATATATAATATATATAATAATATATATATATATAATTTAATTTATTTAATAGCCAAGAGTTTTTCGTTAAGTAGAAAGTTCGTCCATCACAGATTGTCCCTTTTGGAGGAACCGTCATATTTAATCATATTTTTTCTTCATTCATCATTAAGTTTCTTGCAGCCTTCAGTCTTCAGTTTTTTTCTTTATTTTTACTGGTATATCCTTTCAGCAAAATTCTAGATCGAGTCAGTCTGATAAAATATAATATATATAAATATATATATATATATATAACTATATATATTTTTTATATATAATATTTATATATATATATATATATATATATATATAATATATATCTTTATATATAATTTATATATATATATATATATATATATATATATATTATATATATATATATATTATAATATAATATAATATGATATTATTATTATCTTTTATCTGCCTTCTATTTTCCAAGAATGGGAGTAAGGTGCGTACGAGCTTCGAAAAGAAGCAGTAGGAGGACATGACATAAGTCGAAAAGAAAGCCTCACTTTATACCGCCCCCTGAGTACCATTAATTAGTGAGAACTCATCGCAGCAGAAAATTCACCCTTGAAGCTTCATGGGACAGCGATGGACGCCTCACTATGGTAGATCGTCAAGGTAAGGGTTCATCCCTTGCCTCAGGTGGGCCACAACATACCCCCTCACAATCCCCGCCATTCACCACTCCAATAAACACCTTTCTTCTCGCCTCTACCAAACTCGATTTTCTCTCAACTTCGTTTAGTGACTCAATCACTTTTCCCTCGGTCTCCAGCGGATCGGTCCAACACACTCGGCACACTATACATCGTTAACAAACCGACTAATATTCATCTTTCATATAACCAAACATCTCACAACTTCATTTATTCTCTCATTTAACCCCTTTCTTCACACGCACAACTCTCTAATAGTTCATTCATTATTTTAATCAATTTTTCTCACACCTAACGACAGCCCTAAGTTGTCCTTCTGAACACATTGAACTTTAGATCTATAACTGCTCTTATTCCAGACCATAGTCTCAACTATACATTAACAACATACCCATGTAAGACCCTAGCACCTTCAAGATTAGCCCTTTACATTCACCAACGATTTAATGCACCAGCCACCTTCCTGCCATTACAGCAACTTCCTACTACACTTGCAGTGGTCCGTTCCGCTTCTCATCCACATATACCTAAATATTTAACTCAGAACTTGTTCCAGCTGCTCACTTCATTAACTAATTCACACTGAGAGTGTCCTACTTCAAACCATAACTTACTCTTATGCTCAACGTTTACTTTCAAGCCCCTCCTTTTTACCATCCCTGCCAAACCTCTAACCATCTCTTCACTCTCTTCAGATTCGGCCACAAGAACAATCTATATATATTATATATAGTATAATATATATATATAATATATAATATTATATAAATATACTATATAATATATTTAAATATATATATATAATATAAATATATATATATATATATAATATAATATATAATATATATAAAAAAAAAAAAAAAACTACCTATTAACGTGCTTTATCCCTATGCAAGGGGGTAACACGGGGGGACACAGGAAATCGAACTTAAAGGCCGGCTATCCAAACCAGCGCCCCACGTGTTTCGCAGTCAAGTTTGTTAATTCTGCCCAGGATAGATTAAAAACCCAACTGCTACGCGAGGATTTGAACCAGCGTCCATCTCGTATGAAAGGCGGTGACTCAACCTCCTGCGCCACGCTAATCTTTCCTATTATATATATATATATAATAGTTTTATTCTTATTATCCTACCTTCTCTCCCCAAGATGGGGTAAGGTGCGTGACATGCAGCGGAAACAGAAGTAGTAGAAGAATATGAACAAGTCGAAATGAAAGCGCCTACGCCCCTCTATACTATTAGTGAGAATACGTCGCAGTCAGAAAATTCACAATGCTAGAGCTTCATGGACGCGACGAACCCTCACATGGCATATCAGTACGTGTAAGGTTTCATCCGCGGCCCAGGTAGGGCAAACCATAAACCTCCCACAAAACATCCATTCAACTCCTATTATGCCCTTTAATTTTCGCTTGCCAAACTCACACCTATCTCCTTCAGTTCCTTTACTGCTCAATCCACTTTTTCTTCGTCTTCTAGCGGTCGATTCCCAACACATCACCCTATACATCCGTTAACCAACTGAATGTGATTATACTTTCCATATGACCAAACCATCATAACATACTTTCATTTATTCTCTCATTCACCCTTTCTTCACACCAATAACTCTCTAATACGTTCATTCTGCATTTTATCAATTTTCACACCTAACACGCCTAAGATTGTCCATCTGAAACGTGAAAGCTTTAGATCTATCCTCTCTTATTCCAGATCATGTCTCACTACTATAAATTGACCAGTAACACACTCCACTCATGTAAAGACCTCTAGGCAACTCAGCTTAGTGCCTTTACGTACCAACGATTAATTGCACCAGCCACTTCTCCATTCAAATTTCCTACTACACTCTGCACATCCGTTTCCTTTTCCTCACTATTACAAATATTTAAACTCAGACACTTGTTCCCAGCTGCTCACATTAACATAAACTTTCAGACGCAGGATGTTTCACTTACAACCATAAATTACTCTTACTACGTTTTAACTTTACAACC
>JABUQX010046836.1:20000-40000 GCA_015478945.1 Trachelipus rathkii
TCCCATCCCCAACCTCCTCACTGATTTAATATCCATCACATACTTCAACATCTTTAACATCTTCACCATCATAAAAATAATACTCTTCACTTCGACACTACCCCTACCTACACCAACTCTTGTACACTTATGAATAGTCTTGTGCTCGAAGAATGTATTACACAAATATCTCTATCCTCACAGAAACAGTCACCTTCCTACCATTCTCATTTCTCCAGCAACCGCAAAGGCACCAGTTATACCAACCATCTTTTGATCACCTACCCAACCCTTCAAGTTGCACAACACAATTCTTCTGAAACTCTCGTTCACAGGATCCAAAACAACATTCAGATCGTTCCAGAAAATCACTCTCCTTCACATCCCCCTCAGATGGACCAAATGCTAAAACCACACAAACCTTAACCTTCTCAAACTTAAAGTTAACCATTAGTATTTTAGTAACCTACTCACACAAACAAATCCACCATAGTACTGTGTCACAAATCACTCATCAGATTCGTAACTCCTTCTCTCCCTCTCATTAATCTCCACTCCAGCACAAACACATTCATTCAACACCACTCGTTCTCACCACTTTTTTTAATTTTGCTTCAGTCAGAAAAAGCAGATCAAATTTACTCTTTCTAAATACTTTCATCACCTCACACCTCTTCTCACCATTTATTCCTGAAACAATTCATGTTCCAAGACATTTCACACGGTTTCGCTGATAGATACAAGGTCATTTACGCATAAGCAATCCAAAGGAAAAAATAAGTGGTAGCGGGACTTCAACCCAGATGCAACTATCCTTTCTGTCGCCTCTTGCAACACGCATGCCTTAGATTTCTAGTTAACGTTTGCGCACCCGATCCCCAGTTCTGAGGAACAAGGGACAATTGATGAGATATATTATATATATATATATATATATATATATATATATATATATATATATATATATATATATATATAATATATATATTAATATATATATATATATATATATATAATAATATATATTATATATATAATATATATATATTCTTTCTTTCTTTCTTAACCTTATTTTCCAAAGATTGGGAGTAAGGAGCGCTACAAAGCATCGGAAAAAGAAAGCAGTAGGAGAACTATGCAAATGTCGAAAAGAAAGCCCAGCCTTACCGCCCCCTCTGTACATTAATTAGTGAAAGCTCGCACAGACAGAAATCCACCCTAAAAGCTTCATGGACCGCGACCGACGCTCACTATGGGTTAAATCGTCACTGTAAGGGGTTCATCCCTTGGGCCAGGTGGGCCACAACTATGCCCGCCATAGCAATAACCCGCCATTCAATTCTATTATGCACCTTTATTCTCGCCTCTGCAAACTCAACATTTCTCTCCTTCAGACATTCGTTCACCGATTCTCACCACCACTAGTCTCATGTATTTCACCATTCAGTCGTTCAATACACAGTCCCGTATCCATCCGCTTAACCAACGACTATCATTCATCTCCACGTGACCAAACCATTTCAAACTGTACTTTTTCATTTATTCTTCTCATTTACCCCTTTCTTCACACCAAACACAACTCTCTAATGACGTTCATGCTCCTCATTTTATTATTCTCTCACACTAGCATGCCCGCTTAAAGATTGTCCATTCTGAACACATTGAATTTAGATCATATTATTTCTTATTCCAGACCAAAGTCTCACTACCATACAATAACACAGGTAACAACATACCCTCATGTAAGACCCTAGCACACTCAAGACTTAGTCCCTTTACATTCACCAACGATTTAATGCACCAGCCACCTTCCTGCATTCACAACTTCCTACTAACACTCTGCATCACATCCGTTCCCTTCTCATCCACACATACCTGAAAATTTAAACTCAGACACTTGCTCCAGCTGCTCACATCTAACATAACTTCACACTGAGGAGTGTCCTCACTCACAACCATAACCTTACTCTTATCCACGTTTACTTTCAAACCCCATCCTTTTACACACCCTGCCAAATCTCTCTACCAATCCTCTCAAACTCTCTTCAGATTCGCCACACAGAACCAAATCATCCGCATATAATAGGTAGGGCATATATATATATATATATATATATATATATATATATATATATATATATATCTATATATATTATATATATATATATATATATATATATATAATATATATATATTATATATATATAATATATATAATGTTCAAGCAGATGGTGATACATCAAATAGTAATTTATGATAGTGTACACATCTTTAAAATAGATTGCATTTTAATGATTGGTAAGCGATTTACTCACCAGTTTACCTATAAAAGTGTATTACATATAGTTATACTCTTAACTTTGTATGTAACATTATCAATGAGTAGTCATGTATGGTATTATATTTTCTAAGATAATTAAGATAGAAAAAACTTTTCAATCAGAAAATAGCATTTATATTGTTCTGGTTATGTAGAATTGGATATCATATAATATGACACAAAATTTTTCTTTCTTTTTTATACTTAGAACATATCCGTTCTAAGACGGTGATCTTATCGATCACACTGAGTAGGAAAAATAAAGAAAATAAAGGAAAAAAAAAAAAAAAAAAAAGCTTTACCTTCCAAGCGACTCTCTTGTGTTTATCTGGAAGTTGAGATGACAAATTTTGCATATAAGAATCAAGATCATCAGAGATTGAAGAATCAGATTTTACCTCATTCTGTTCATTTTTAAGGAGTTCAGACTTTTTGAGATTGGCTTCCAATTTTTCTAAAGTAGATATCACTTCATCGTACTTTTCTTTCTAGCAATAATAATAATAATAATAATAATAATAATAATAATAATAATAATAATAATAATAATAACATGTGAAGTACACTTCTGCTTTACACTTTTACAGAACATATAACTAGGGTGGTGTTCACTTTAGAGGGTACCTCATAAAACTCATCCTCTCAGAAGTTGCTTCGTAAGAGAAAGAAAGTGGTCCATCGAGGATATCACAAAGTGGAAACACAAAGTATACATTAAAGATAAGAGTATGAAGACTCTGTTTACGAAATAGATAAATGAAGAAAGAAATTTATATCTATTATTTTTATTTTTCTGGGGGAGGGGGGGGGAGATGGTGAGCTGTACTTACGAAAGTCAATTGGCAAGATCTTGAAAAACAGAAGTAATGAGTTTTCAAAATTTACTATTACTGATATATTCGAGAACTATAGAAAAAACAGATTAAAGCAAGAAGACGATAGTTAGAAGATTGGCATTTTTTTGAGAACAGGTTAAATAAACGCAAGCCTCCATCAGGAAGGAAAGATCGAAATTGATGGACAGGAACAAAATGATTAACAATTATTATCGCAAGCTACAAAGCACAAGGTTTAAAAGTCACTAGAGTGATAGGGGTTAGCACAACATACCTTAAATCTCTGAGTTTAGTACAAAAAATTCTTGGTATAACTCAGAAAAAGCAGAAATTATGATGATAGGCATCAAAAGGAGGGAGGTGGGAGAGGAATAGAACCAAATGTAACACAAGTAGAATTAGAAGCAAAAGTTTGTGTGGAGTTGATTTTAGAAAAAAGTTAGATAGCTTTAAAGTTGTAGGGATAAACAAGGGTGGAAAGAGGAAGGAGCAAAGTTAGAATGGGCAATTTAAGCAAAGTACAAGATTAAGATGGAAGAGGAAAAACCAGAAAATTATCGCATTTTCAAAAAAAATATAGATATATAGGTATATATTTTTTGGGTGAGGTAAAGACTAGATTCTGCCCTGTTCAACAGTGAAATAAAATAGCATGAATTTCTGGAGTCGAAAGACTACAGTAATAAACTAGGTCGGTGTCCCTGTGACGAAAAGCACGAGAGCAACTAGAAGTGAATAAAAAAGTTAGAAAAAATAAAGTACTGACCAAGATTGCAGTGCCAAATTAATCGAAACTTCTCACAGATAATGTGGATCTTTCCATCTGAATATTTGTTGAGATAAATCATAGTACAGACATAAGGTGATTATAGAAATATATAGGAGGATAGAATTAATAGTAAAGGCGCTAAGAAAAGGTCTTCTATGTTGGGGATCTAGATAGAAAGGTGTACCAACTGCTAAAGGTTGTTATACAAAGAGATTTGATAGCAGAGTTCATAAACATTTGCTGATGGTGGTGAACATTGAAATCAACCAGAATGATGATTTGGAGATTACACAGTAGAAGAATCTAGAATATTTGGTAGAGTCGAAGGATAAATTAACAACCGAATATATATTGAACTACACAAATAAAATACGAAATAGGAATTTGAGCCTTACTTGAATTTTATCAAAAGGGATTTAATAAGTAAGTTAATTATGGTGTTAGTTCGTACATTAGACCGTTCAATAAGATAGGACTTTCAAATATTAAGCAAAATATTTTATACTTACCAATGAATTATATGTTTCAACTTCTACAACTCCTTTAGCAGCTTCAAGTTCTTTCTTCCTTTGTTTCCTTTTGCGCTCGATATCTCCTGTCCTGTCCAGAAAATCATCTTCATCTGAATCGTAGTAATCATTTTCTGACCAATTTTTCCTTTTCTTTTCATGACCCTCTTATTTAATAAAAAACAAAAACAAATTAATCGCTCAAACAATAAACAAATTAAATATTATATAATGCGAAGCAATTTAGAGAATCATCTGTGGTAAAGTTATCAATCAGAAAGCTTTGAGTAAACAATACAATATTAAATCCTACCATGGACTGCTTGTCTTAAAAGTCCTTGTCTATCAAGAATTCTACAAGCTTCGAGTGCACACTGCACAACAGCTTCTTTCTTTTTCCCTTTGTGCTCGATGACACAGGTTATAGACTTTTCATTTGAACCCGAAACAGGTAATCTAAATAAAGATTAAAGAATCTATTATACTAAAACAAAATGTGCAAGATTAAGCATGTTTTTATTCCAATTTACATTTAAATGAAATATAAATCACCAAAAAAAAAAAAACAAAAAAAAAAAAAAAAAAAAAAAAAGTCACAAGTTTCTTTCTACAAATATCTTTGAAGAGAAATCCAACAGTAATTTTCTCGGTTTAACATGCTATGCTATGCTGAGGGAATGAGTAGTAGTAGTCTGACTAAATATTCAAATTAAGAATCGGTGGGAACCATGTAACTTTAATATTAACAGCAAGAAGAGACGCAAATAATTAACACTTACTCTAATTTAGCCTTAAAAGAACCAGGTCTTGTCTCTTCTACTTTGTAATCAGGCAAGTCAAAGCCTTCTCTCTCGTACCAGCCCCTCAAGGTTTTTTTGGGATCGTTCAAAAATAAATCTTCATTTGACGCAAAAGGATTCTCAACACTTAATTCCTCATCATTCTCTTCAACAGCATCTTCACCTAAAAATTGTTAGAATATAAAAACGTACTCGATTAGTTTTCTGAGGAGCGTTGAAAGTGATGGAAGTATCAAAAATTTATATAACATTCTTACCCATTCCCCAATCTATTCCATCTGAAGCTTCTTTTGCAACTGAATTATCACTCTTCCCATGTCCAAGATTTGCAGTTTTTAATTTCCTTAATGCCTTTAATTCTGTCACAGTTAATTCAGATACTGGCTCTTGATCTTCATCTGGCATCCCTGCTAGTATTTAAAGTGTTATTAATAAATATTAGAATAAGTATTTTTTTTTTTAGGTTCATCTACTTGTGTTTACTTCCTAAAATCAAAATCGTTATTTTTTTTTCCTGTCGCTTTATAATTTTTAGTTACATGCATGACGCTTTCGGGAGGCTGGCCATATATAGTATTATTTTCCAAATTTTGAGAATGTCATTAAGCTTGCAAAAATAGATTTCCACATCCTGTGCATTAAACGCTAACCTAACGCGTTTCAATATAATCATTAACGAGAATAAACTAAAATATTAATAAATAAAATATTAAAATTATAAAAGTTAAAACACAAACATTAAATTATAATGTTTTAATTATATAATCAACTTCTGACGATAACCATTAACAAAAAACTGAAAAAAAGCATTTTACTATAAAAAAGATAATAATAAAGTTTTGTCTCTTTTCTTTTTTTTCCATTTTCTTTTCTTTCTTATTTTCATAATTCGTAATAAATACCGCAAGAGCACCAAACATTATTTAAAGGACATAATTTCAGTCAAGTTAAAAAGGAACGCACCATTTATATATATAGGTATATATATAGTATATATATATAGTATATAGGTATATATATACTATAATATTATATTAATAGAATATATAGACATCATATATATGTATAAATTATTTATAGTATATATTATTAGCAAGATAGTTCTGATATAAATAACATTATTTTATTTTTAGACCATGTTAATACTTTTAAATATATATATTATATATCAAAAAAAAAAATAATAATAATAAGTGTAATTTATTATTAAGTTTTTATATTATTCTCATAGTGTATTAAAGTTATTATTATTATAACCCTGAAAATTTATCATACAAATATAGATTTAATATTATATATTATATATGTAGTATATATATTTATATATATTTGATATATGAAATATTTATATATTAGTTGTAAAAGTTTTATTAAATATTTATTAATGGCAATATATAAATGACCCTTTATAACAATATAATAAAAAAAATTACTACTTATTCGATAATAAATTTATCTAAATATATTTAAATTTAGAACATCTTTAAAATTATCCAGTAATATAATTTTTCCTAAAATTATTAATCCACATCAACCTATGCTCGACACACTCTCACTTAAATGAAATCCGTGCTACGCCGTTGTGGATCCATAAATAATTTATTATATAATAAATTGAAAAAATAAAGAATAAATAAAAAGTATTATTATTTATATTACTGTATAGGATTATATTATTCACATCTCTACTCTTACCAAGCAATACTCAACATATATATTAAATCGGATATAATGTATATATATGATAAACTGATCACATAAAAATGAAAATGAATGATATGAAATTATTGTCTTTTTGTAGACCACATCCCTCAAAAAGTAATCTCAGTAATTGGGATATGAATGGTAAAAAGATTTTATATATTCTTAGCTCACAGAATAATTAAATAATTTTGATTTGAAGTGATCACAAATGAAATCTTACTTTTATTTTTTTCTTAATTTTGCGAAGTCAAGGTGAACGAGAACAAAATTCATATTTTTTAATTTATTATAGTTTTTTTCGACGTAAATATTTATTATTTTGGTCCACAATATGCTGTATATTATATCTATATATATATCATAAATAATATATGTATATATTTATATATGATAATATTATATTTATTAAAACTAAATATTATTTTATATATATATATATATATATGTAATATATATAGAATAAATAATTTATATATAAGTAAATATTTATTATATTAAGTAGGTTAATATTATTATATATATATATTATAAATCATATATATATATTAATAATATATATATATAATATATATATAATATAATATATATATATATATATATATATACTTATAATTATATTCAATATCGTATTAATTAAAAAAATTTGTAAGCTTATTATATATTATAATGAAAATATATCCTAAATATTATATAGTATATATATATAATATATATATATATATATATGGTGATAATATAGGTTTATAAACTCTACAAACTTATATTCTCGAAAACTACAATTAGATACATTGGGTAAAAGTGAATAACTATAGAAAGTTTTAAGTTCAATAGTAACCTATTTTAGTGGTCGGAAAAATGTCAAAAAACAAAAAAAAATAAAAAAAAAAAAAACAAACAAAAAATTATATCTCAAAAACTACGCAATACTACAGCGAAAAGATATACATTTTTGGAATCCTGATAAAAATTTTACATTAGAAATGATAAATAAAAAATAAAATAGAAGATAAAAATTATTTAGTTAATAATAGTTTACCTGGTGACTTATTCGATTAGAGAGCCTATTTAGGGACCTTTTATTGGTTACTCGTTAAAAATAAATAAAATTATCATAATAAAAATTTTGACTTTCTTTTTAACTAAAGAATACCCACTGGTGTATACCGCACCCATGGCAGGAGTCGGGGTCTTCTTGGCCTTCCGGGGAACTACGGGGTAGGACTAATTCCCCCCTTCCAGGGAGGGTCTCCCCGAACCCCCGCTCTTTGGTAATTTGGTATCGCGGGGGTTCCTTCCGCCCCCCCTACGGGGATGGAAAACGTCCCGCCTCACTGATGATTCTAGTCGCTCGAGCCTCCTCATGCCGTGTAATACTTATCAATTATTATATATATATATATATATTATATATATAAATATATATTATCTTGTGAATAGTTAGATCTAACTTGATCTATATATATATATATTATATTATATACTATAATATATATATATATATATATATATATATCATATATATATAATACTCTTATTCCTGTATCTATATTGTAGTTTTTGAAATATGAGTTGTAGTTTTAAACCAAAAGTTTTAGTTTAAACAAAAACAATATACCATGTATATAATTATTTATATATATAGACTCCTATATGCATTAATAAACATATTTAAAGCGACATCTACTATATATATAATAATATATTATATTATATATACATAATACTCAATATATAACTTATATATATATTATATATATATTATATATATATAGCCTATTAATTATATAGTGTTCAGAATTTTTTTAAATGCTTCACAGTTATGTAACTAGGTGACCGTCAGCGCCTACAGTTACAATTATATTTTCGGAATTAGCTGGAAAAATTCTAAGGATGGGGAATTAACTTTTTTTTTTTTTTTTTTTTTGTTTGCTTATTCATCTCGAAACATTTTAAAACATTTCCTAATGTAAACTTGAGCCGAATCCGGGGAACCAAGAGGGGGGGACGTTTTTCATACCTCCGGAGGTTAGTCGTGAGGAACCCCCTCGCGCACCGCACAAAGACAAAGAGCGGGGTTCCGGACACCATCCCTGGAGGGAGGGGTAGTCCCCCGACGGTCCACCGGAGGCCCCAGAGATCCCGTACTTTTCCTGCCCATTTATGCGGTTGTACAACTATGGTATTCCTTTAGTTAAAAAAAGGAATAATTTTACACACTTCCAAAACACTTTGTATTAACTTTACACTAAAGGAGTACCTAGGGTAAACCGCAAAAGATGGCGGAGCTCGGGTCCTCGGCCCTCCCGGTGGACGACGAGGGGGACTAATCCCCCCTCCGGGGATGGTTTCCGGAACCCCCCGCTCGTTGGTCTTTGGGTGTCGCGGGTTCCTCCGACCATCCCCTCGGGGTATGAAACGTCCCCCCTCTTGCCCCCGTCGGCTCGAGCCCCCTAAATGGGGGAAATAATTTTTAAAATTTTGAATGAATAAGCAAAAAATAAAAAAAAAAAAAAAAAAAAAAAAAAAAAAAAAAAAAAAGTTAAATCCGCATCCTTAGAATTTTCCGCTAATTCCAAATATATAATTTTTCTTTTACTGTAGGAGCTGCCGGTCCCTAGTTACATATTGTGTCAGCATTTTAAAAAAAATTATGTACATTAATATATTATTATTATAGTTATATATATTATTATATATATTATATAATATATTTATTATCTAATATATATATCATATATAATATTATTATATATATATGCATATGAGCTCAATATATATATATTATATAATATAAGATAGAAAATATAAAATAAAACTATAGTTTGAAGTTTAACTATTTTCATAATAGCCTACAGTGAAGCACAAAAACAAAAAATATTTCGTTTTACATTTCGTTAATTTTATTGCAATTTTCAGAAACTAAAATGCATATTTCACAGTAAAAAAAGTATACCAAACTTATACTGCATAAAATTATATGAGGAAATGTGGTTAACCTAAAGGTCATATATATATATATATTAATAATATATATATATATATATATTATATAATATATATAAATATATATATATATATATTATCTTATAAAAATACTTATATATAGTTTATCCTATATATAACAATATAATATAATTATATATTTATTTTAAAGATTTTATATAATAATATATATATATATATATTATATTAATATTATTTTTATATTATACCAATATTAAATATATATTATATATATAATAATATATATAATATATATATATATTATATATTTATTATATATATAATATAATATATATATATACGAAATTATATATATATAATATATATTATATTTCTATATATCTATAATATATAATAATATATAAATAATAATATATTAGGTATATTGAATATTATTTCAAAATCCAAAATAGCTTAGGACCAATAGTAATAATTAAGGATTACAATGCTTAATAGAGAAACTAGTGGATTCCTTTAAAATAGAAAGAAAATTAAGTTATTAAATATTTATGCATTAATTTATTTACGAATGGTACAAAAGCTTTCGACTTTTTAATTCTAGGTTCCTCCTTCATATCTGTTTTACATATCAACTAATTAAAGTTAATAATAAAAATAATAAAAAAAATAAAATTATGAAAATTAGATTACAAAGTTTTTTAAGTTTTTTGAAAAAAGTGAGGAGTGCAGAATGTTGTTTTTATGGATGGGATCTTGTGTGAGTCTTTTAGCTTTTTGTATTTTGTATATTAGTAGAATTTGTTATCAATACGGATTCAAGAAAGTTTTCTAAGTTGTAGATTGGTCCAATGTGAATATGGGTGTCATGTGAATTGTTTATCTGAGTTATGGATTATGTGTGGATCTTGAAGGGTAACGGGCTCGATTAGGGTTATGGGGAGAATTAAGGTCATATTTATGTTGATAATTGCGTCGGGAAAATCAATGTGTTTCTCCACTGTATAGGTTGTTAGCGTTGGCCCAAGAGGGTAATTTTTTGGACAATCATTGGGAAGTAAGAATCAGAATGAGTATCGAGGTTTGAAAGATTTTGAAAAGGAAGTACATTGGAGGAAGAAACAAGGAAAGATGGGAAGGAATTTTTTACACATGTTGTTAGATGTGGTGGCTAGAGGGAGATATGAAGTGTGTGTGTTGTCTTGTCTTCTTGGATTAGTGTAAAAAGTGTTCTTTGCTTTACGGACATTATTAATGATGTGGTGTGGATAAGATAATTTACGAAAAGTAGCTTTTGCTACCGATTCTTAAATAAATTTATGGATAAAGTATTATATACTTAATTTTCTTCTATTTATAAAGAAATCCGCATAGTTTCTTCTAATTAAGGCATTGTAGATCTATATATATATAAATATATATATAAATTATATACTGTTATATTTATATATATATTAATTGTTATTATTATAACTACTATTATATCTACTATATATATTATTATTTAAAGTATATATATAAGTATATTATATAAGTAAATGTATATGTATTTTATAATCTTAAATAAAGTATATATATAAATAATATAAATCGTTTAATATTCATGGCGGGTAAGAAAAAAAGGGTATGGGTAATTATCGTGACTCTAAGAGGCAAAATTTTTGTATGCATTCGAATATAACAGTAATTAAATTACATCGTAATACCTACGAGCTTTTTTAAACATAATTATTATTGTACGAAAACTTAACAAAAGATTCACGTATAATTATTCACAAAAGTACAACATTAAATGAAGTAAAGCAGTTTAAGGTGAATTCAGCATGAGTGGCCGTGCTAACTAATTTTCTTCTATGTTTTATATATATAAAGCAATTTTTCTTATATATACATCTTTCCATTTATTAAAGTTACTTAAAAATGTCACTATTAACGCTCTTATGTTTGCACATTTCTAAATCGAAAATGTCTTGAAATACGAAAAAGGAAACAAAAGTAGACAGCGCCACACTGAAAAATAATTGAAGAAATATCTTAAAAAAGGCTGAACTACATAATTTCAAGCCCTTACGGAATTGGTACAAAGGTTTAGCCACAAAATTAGAACTTATACATCATTTAATAGGTGTATTCCATTCAGTATGATTCATTAAATAGGAAACTGGCTCGCCCCAAACAACACACATTGAAAAAGCACACAAAACATGACGTCAGGTAAAACATAAATTTTATGATAAGAAACGTCTTAACAATCTAAAAAATATACTAATCTCACCTTAAACCTAACATAACCTAACTATAACCTAAACCTAACCTACCTACCTAAAACCTAACCTAACCATTAACCTAACCTAATTTTACATAAACACTAACCTACCCTAACCTAAACCTAACCTAACCTAAAACTACTGATTATAAAGCTATCTGACCTTAGATTTAACCGCTAACCTAACCTAACCTAACTACCTAAACCTAACCTAACCTAACTACCCAGAGTGTGCGCTGCAAGCCTAAGATGTCCTAATATTTATTTCAAAATTTAATGAAAATTCCATGCAGGGAAAGAAACAAGACATTTGGGACCTACTTCGGAACATTCAATGGCAGAAGAAAATCACCAACTGAATTAGAATTGGAGAATTTTTAGAAATCACGTTAAAAAACATATTACTATATACCGATAATATATATATATATATATAATATATTATTTAGGTAAGCATATATAATTTAATATTATATATATTATTATATATACTATATATATTATAATATTATAATATATATATATAATATATATATAAATAAGAATCAATAAATACCGAGTTAATTGTACCTTATTTACCTTTCCAAAAAATCCCTTAATCAAATATCGAATGCATCAAAAATATCGATAGAAAAAAACTGCTGGTCAGTGAATTACATCCAAAGCTATATATATATATTATGATATATATATATATATATATATATATTCTATATATATATATTATATATGATAAATATTATACTAATTATTATAAATGCTATAACTCCAAGGAGTATAATAGGACACGGTATATATTATACATAATTTATATATATTATATAAATTATAAAATATTATCTATCTTTATATTATTTCTATATTGCTTTTTGAATATTGAAATTTCAATGAATATAACATACATATTAAATCTATTTATTATTTATTCATAATATAATGCTTATAATAGAAAAATAAATAGAAAAAAACATAAGAGAGAGCATTTTACAACTTAGAGCCATTTTCGGCAAAACAACTTATCTAATTGTCATGAGATTTTTAAAATGATTATTATAAACACACAAGTAAAATCTGTAAAAATTAAATCGCTGTCAAAACTATCAGGATATGTCTCCGATTAATCGATGAGTTTTTTGGGGCATGCCCATACTTAACACTTTATACGATACTCGTGATACTTGCTGTTAGAGTGCTTAGTTGCTTGTATAGTTGTATACAAAAATTACTTTAAGGTAACAGTAGACGATAATAGTTAAATTTGTATTTAAAGGTAAATGTATTGTTTTTTTAGGTAGAAAATAAGTAGAAAGAAGCGCTCACCTGATGTTTCTTTAGCCGATGGTCAGGACACGATAGCTATCTATAAAGCTTAGGACCTTGGCCTTATTAGGTTTTATTGTTGAAAATATTACGTAGGATTTTTGATCGTTTCAGAGTTTTGTCATAAAAAATACTAAGATAGACCGTATGAGTTGCTACTAGGTTATGAGACTATGGATTGCCTTAGACAAACAGAAGTACATAATTTAATTAACTCAAAACAAGCCAATGCAAATATAGCGTAATTATAAAAAGATCTTTAAGATCAAAGTGCACTAGTCTATTATTCTGTTATTGTAGTCTATTATTCTGTTTGAAAACCTAGGTTCATAGATTAGCCTAGCATTATTTTTAGCCATCTGGAAAGTACATATGCCTGTTCGTCAACCAGTGGCTAAGTTTTAGATTGATTACATTAGGCCTATTTATATAGTTTGTGAATTTCTAATTTTATTTTCATAAGGACTTAAGGAAAATAGAGAATAATTTTTGCTTTTGTTATTTGTGCTTACACATAGTAAGAAATGCTTACAAAGTTTTAGCATGAATTTTTGGTAATATTAAATACGATGGCTTACCTTACAAGGTTTTCTTTTGGAATTAGCTGTTGCGATGGAGCCCAGTGATTTGAAAATAAAAATAAAAATAAAAATAATAATTGGTTTATATTACAAATAGTTGATCAATTATTATGGAGTTTGTCAATTTGGAAGAAATTAGAATTGAAGCCGAGTTTATTGAATGAAAGGTAATAGTAGTGCAAAGGGGTGTCATCCCCAATTTTTTTTAAAAATCACAGGATATAGCTACTCTAAGAAAATAATAATAAAGAATAATGAAATTGAAAATTGTCTCTCTTAGTTACAGCCTCTCAAAGTTGTTAAAACTTTCATAGACTTCATTTTTGATCCATCAAAGTTGTCTTATCCTCTAGTTCAGGTTATGATAAGTTTTGTTAGGTATACACAGAGAAAATCTATGTGTACTTAACAAATTTTATCATAAACTGAACTAGGATGGCCCTAAAATGAGCATGAGGCCTACTAATTTTTTTTATAAGAAAGCCTATGGGGAAATTTTTAACTTTCAGATGCTCTAACTTTTTTTCCTAAAGACTTGAATCATTTTCGTTTTTTTAAGGCTTCAATATTATGTTTTTGGAGTATCCTGTAATTTATATAAAAAAAAAAAAAATTAAGAAAATCCTATGAGATTTTTAATAATTTTGAGTCTGTAATTTTTTTCCCTAAAGAGAACAATTATTTTCATTATTCATTATTTTTTTTATTTTAGATTTCCAAGAATGGTTGCCTTAAAAATCATTACTATATATAATTAATTAAATTAGATCGTAATTGTTACCCAGAGGGTTGTCACCCCCGATTTTTATGAAAATCACAGGATATACTCTAAAAAAATAATAATGAAGAATAGTGAAAACGAAAATTGTCGCTCTCTTTAGGAAAAAAAGTTACAGCCTCTCAAAGTTGTTAAAAATCCCATAGACTTTTCAATATTGATCGATCCAGGTTAGGTCTCATTTCAGGCTCTCTAAGTCAGGTTATGATAAGTTTTGTTAGGTATACACAGAGAAAATCTATGTAGAATTAACAAATCTTATCATAACCTGAACTAGGATGGCCCTAAAACGAGCACGAGGCCCACTAATTTTTATTATAAGAAAGTCTATGGGAAAATTTTTAACTTTCAGAGGCTGTAACTTTTTTTCCTAAAGAGACTGCCGATTTTCGCTTTCACCATTCTTCATTATTATTTTTTTAAGAGTATATCCTGTGATTTTCAAAAAAAAAAAATTTTTTTTTTTTTTTTTTTAATAACAAATCCTATGGGGTTTTTTTACAACTTTGAGAGGCTGTAACTTTTTTTCCTAAGGAGAGCGACGATTTTCGTTTTCACTATTCTTTATTAATATTTTTTTACAGTATATCCTGTGATTTTCATAAAAATCGGGGGTGACAACCCTCTGGGTAACAATTACCAATTAGATTATTAAACTTAACTTTAGATTATAGGCGTTTTCAATTTTGCACTTTTGTTAACAAAATTTAGGAAAATGCTTAAGTTTCATTCCATTTTGTCAAATTTAGCACAAATTTAGGAAAATGTTCACCAAACGTAAGGAATTTCCTAAAATCTGTAAGGTTATTTCCTGTGCTTACCAAATTTAAGGGAAATGCTAAACAAATGTAAACAAACAAGATGTCTGCGTAGTAGGTCGTTGATTTGATAAATGTTTCATTCATGAAATTAGCTTTAAATCTAATTTCTTCTATTACAATAGTTGATCAATTTGTAATAAAAACCATTTGTTATTTTTTTTATTTGTTTATTCCAAAACCATGTGCACCATCAGAACAGCTGATCAAAAATATTTGTAAACAATCGTTTATTTATGCCCGAAATTCATGCTAGAACTGGATTAGCATTTCTTATCGAGCGTTAGCACAAATGCAAAATGGAAAACGGCTTATATTAACTATGATTAAGCTACTTACCGTTAAGTGAGGAACAGGAATCTTAATCTTGAGATTATAAAGATTATATAGGTATATCCAATCTCTCAAAAAAACTTTTATAAAGAAATATAATCAAAAACCATAATTAAAAAAAAAAGCTAGTGGGGTATTAATTATACAGGACTATTGATAATAGTCATAAATATGCATATTACCTTTCACTTTCTATTTAATGTTCTACCAAACCTAGTTACCTTAACACAAGGATTAAAAAAAAAAAAAAATCCTTGTGCTATTGGCACATGTGTAGCGTTGGGCGGGGTGACTTGGACCATTTTAGGTATAACTTCGTCTCCCGACTTTCCCCTAATGCACTTTTTAGAATTTTTTTTTCCTGAAATTCAAGGCCATATAGTAGGTAATAAGCACACAAAAAAAATAATAATGTAATTCTTTAATAATAATCAGTTTTATTAAAGTTTAAATAAAGCTCATTCAGCCTGACCTTGGAGGGGTGAATCGGACCATCTGTTTAAATTTCAAACTCTTAGAAATTTTTATATTTTAATTTTTACTTAATATAATAATTATTTATCATATTAAAATTAGTAATAAGTAATAAAAATATCAATAATACATAAAATAAGAATAAAAATAAGGTGGTCCGATTCACCCCTCTCCGCTCAAAAATTTTGACACTTTTTGGAATTCATATTTTTTATATAAATTTCATTTTTTATTTTAATTTTTACTTAATATAAGTAACTATTATATTTAAATTAATTATACGTAATAAAAATGTCAATAATAGTAAAATACGAAAAACAATGGTGGTCCGATTCACCCCTTCATCAATTTTTATGGCGGGTGAATCGGACCAAGTTAGGCCCCGTTATTTTGCCACTAATACTATTTGGAACAAATTTAATTTGCCAGTTTAAAGCTAACATACTCGAGTGTATACACTAAAAAAATAATTAAAATCCATCTACAATTTTTCATTTTATAACAAAGTTAAAAAAACTCAAGTTTTTCAAAAGTGCAATTTTATTGAAGGCCATTTTGTACCAAAATTTATTATATTTTTTAAAAATATAAAAACTCCCTAGAATTAAAGATGAGTTAAATAAAACTTGAAGTACTACCGCGTGGCTATTAAATGAGCGAAAAAAAATATATATATTTTTTTTTCATTTTTTATTTTAGAGTGGACCAAATCACCCCTCTAAAAAAGCCGGGCCTGGTCACCCCGCCCCACGCTACCTATATCAAATAACACACTTCACCGATTAAAAATATAGTTAATTTTTCACCATTTTTATGAAATATAATGGTGGTGGTGGTGTCAAAAGAGATTCTGCAGGTTTACCAATATCGTTTACATATTATTATTATTTATTATTATTATTATTATTATTATTATTATTATTATTATTATTATTATTATTATTATTATTATTATTATTTACCTGCCTTATTAAACTAATTTACTGCAATCACTCAACATTAGTAGTATATTAGGTGTATTTAATCATTACATTTAGTGACTCCTCATTTAAGGAGAACTGAAGAGCTTTTTAATCTTTACATCTCTGACCAACTTTGTCTGAAGATTGAACGTCCCTTCATTTTCGTGTATTCTATTTGTAAGTCCTTTATTACTAATTCTTTGTGACTTTTCCTTTCTTTCTTTAACTAAAATGCTTTCAAGTGATATTTATTTAGGCATATTGTTTAAATATATATATATATATATATATATATATATATATATATATATATATATATATATATATATATATATATATATATATATATATATATATATATATATATATATATAATATTATATATATATATATATATATATATATTCCCCCTGTATTTGTAGAATATATATTGTGCATTGCTTTATTATTAACATGAAATAGTAAATTACTATTTTTTTTTATATTTGCAGGAAATAGATTATATCTTGAGTTAGCTTATTGGTTAACCATATAAAGCAAGAATTTTATAATTTATATTTAGCAAGAACATACAAAATGGATTTTCTGAGAGACAGAGATATGGTAAGTTGTTATTATTTTGAAGAATTAATTTAAAATTTTTGAGAAATGAAGAAGTCAAATTTTTGAAAGAAAATCAAGAAAAATTTAAAGATTAAGTTAGGTAGAAAATAAGTGTGATAGATAATTGGTATAAAAGAAAGAGGAGAAAGGTGAAAAAAAAAAAACCTTAGAGTATTTTATAAAGAAAAATAGTTATGAGTAGGGAAATAATTTAATGAGCGGGGAAATAAGAAGTATTTAAATTAATTAAAATCATAATCAGAAATTGAATGAGTTTATAGCTATATATATATATGTGAATGATTTATAAGAAAAGAGAGAAAAAATAGAGATCATTATTTCATTAAAACCTTGAAGGTATCATTATTTAATAAAAACCTAAATGTGTTTATTTGATGTAAGCTAATGGTTTTAAGAAAGTTACAGGTTTTGAAATCTCAAAACTTTTCAATAGATTGGCAGGTATAACTTTCTGGATGCATATTAAGTATGTTATAAATGAGTGAAAAATCTTTGGTCTTCTTATAATGGTTTCTGAAAATATAAAACGCAGTTTGCCTTTAATTTTAGTCAGTATACCATCAGTGGTTTAATCCAAGTTTATAATTAGTCATTTAGGCCTATATGTATCATTGGTAATAATATATATATATATTATAAAAGTAGAATAATTTTAAAATTATATTTAGTGAGATAAAATAGAGAGATACCATGATGGATATATATATATATATATATATATAATTTTCTTTAACAATAATTATCCCTAAAAAATTCTTTATAGGTTAATGTTCAAACACAATAGTTAATTTTAAAAAAAAAAAATAATACCTACAGTTTATAATTAGTGGACCATTTAGGCCTATAGCATACAGTGGGTATTAAACTATTAATGTTAAAAGAGATTAAAAAATAAAATAATAAGAATAAAAATTATAATAATAATAATATTATAATATAGTAATTATAAAATAATAATATTAATAATAATAATAATAATAATAATAATAATAATAATAATAATAATAATAATAATAATAATAATAATAATATTAATAATAATAATAATAATAATAATAATAATAATAATAATAATAATAATAATAATAATAATAATAATAATAATAATAATAATAATAATAATAATAATAAATAATAATATGCAGGTAGAACATAAAAAATTACACAATAATGAAATAGTAAATTACTTCAAAATTTTGATTAAAAAGAGGGAATTTTCTGATCTTAGGCTGGCGGAGTCCTTTCTTATAAGAAAGCATAGACCGGACATCAATATAAAAATATAACGAACATGTTCCGATTAACCTAAATATTTTACAGATAGAAGAAAGAAAGTAAAAAAGACACAATCTAAATTATCAACTTCACATTTATTTTTCGGAAATTTTAAATTTTATTTTTAATCTTACTTATTAGATTTGTAAATAATTGTGATATTTCAGTTTAAATTTTTTGCTTTGTTTATAAAATAAAGTCATATCCTTGAAAATGTCCACCGTGAGCGGACGAAAAGCTTGGATCATTTCAGAAGGCAATTGTTTTGTGTTATTCAAAATTGTCTTGAAGAAAAATTAATAAAGTGTTAGGAAGGTTTTTTTAGGAAATTTAGAAATAAGTCTTGCAAAAATTATATTAAGACAACTGATGATTTTATTATTTCTAAAATAATAATAATAATAACTAATAATAAAAATTAATAATAATAAATAATAATAATAAATAATAATATAATATAATAAAATAATAATACCTAATAAAATTAATAAAAATAAAATAAAATTAATAAAAAATTAAAATAAATAATAAATAATATAATAATAATAATAATATATATAATAAATATATAATAATAATAGTATATATATATAGTTTAAGTAATAATAATAATATAATAATAATAATAATAATAAAATTAAAAATAAAAAATAAAAAATAAATAAAATTAAATTAAAAATTATTATAAAAA
>JABUQX010046836.1:50000-52500 GCA_015478945.1 Trachelipus rathkii
AGTAATATATATATATTATATAATTATATAATATTATATAATATATATATAATATAATATTATATATATTATACATATATATATATATATATATATTATATATATATATATATATATAATAATATATATATATATATATATAATATATAATATAATATCTAATAATATATATATATACTATAGGGTGCAAATCCAACTCCGCATCCCGTCGTGCCAACCCGGGCAACGAGGACAAGGAGGTGTTCCTTCGGCTAAAGGAACATGGCTATGGAAGGATACTCCTAGCAAGCCGCTTCCCGAAATAAACTGCTTGCAGAACTCCAGCTCGAGCCTCGAAAGCCGGACAGAACTTTAGACGACAACTTCGGCGGATTTACGGACTGGAATCAGGAAAACACTTTCGAGAATTATAGGTGTGCCACGATAAATGTGGGTACCTAGGAGAAAAAGAGGCAGGAGATAAATAAATAATCATGAAGAGAGGAAAATATAATGATGTTTGGGGATGGCGGAGATGAAGTGAGGGATTAAGAGGTAAACAGAGATGGGAGAAGGATTTTGTTCTGATGTATAGTAAGGAATAAGAAAGCATGGTGTCAGAATTATAGTGGGACCAAGACTGTCACCATGTATACAGAGAGTAAAAATTATAAATGCATGTGAGTGTTGAAGATAGGCCGATAAAATATAGATATTCCAGGTATATGCACCACAACAGGGACACTCAGAGGAGGAAAAAACTAGATTTTTGGAATTGATGGAAGAAGAGGTGGGGATGGAGAGGAGGGGAGAGGTGCCTGTTGATGAAGATTTCAACGCTAGAGTAGGAAAGAGAAGAGAGATGGAAGAGTATTGGGACCATTTGGAGAGAAGACAAGAAACATGGAGGGAGAGGCGTTGATCGATTTTTGTGTGAGAAACGTCTTAAAAATAATGCACACGTTTTTTCAAGCATAAGAGAGTCGCATATCTTTTACGAGGGTATAGATGGAATCAGGTAAACGGAACAATTCGATCAAAATCGGTGATAGACTACTTCATGATAGTCCTCCCATTAAAATGTATGATAAGAATGTAAAGGTGAATCCCCCGGGCAGTGGTCCCTTGGTGCGGATCAATAAGACTGTTGGTGGCCGATATGAAGATAGAGGGAGGGAAGAAGTAATGAGGCCAGAAGAGGGCAGTTAATCAGAGTGTGAGAAAGTGGCAGAACAAGAAACGAAGACGAAATTATGACACGGGAAACTGCAGGAAACCCTAAGGAAATGGAGAAAGAAAACGAAGGCTTGCAGGATGTCATGTAAGGGAAGTGGCAGAGAAACTCCTTGGTAAAAGAATTGGTTAGGAGGTACTAAGAAGAGACATAAACCATGGTGGAACGAAGAAGGTAAAAAAGCAATTAAGGAAAAAACAGGGAAAATGAGGAAGTGGCTAAAAAGAAGAACAGCGGCAGCAAGGGAGGAATATGTACAGGCAAGGAATGAGGCAGAGAGAATAATGAGCGAGAGCAAAAAGAATGGAACAGAGAGAATGGCAGGAGAAATAACGAGAGATGTGGGTGAAGGGAAGCAAATAAGCTATTTTAAAGATGGCGAAGGCGTATAGAAAACCAAAAAGCGTAACTAGAAAATTATAAAAAGATAGAAACGGAGGATTCTGTGAGACCGAGAAAGAAATGATAGGTGGAATCCGAAATTACTATGAAGATCTGCTAAATGTAGAATACAGAGAACAAGAGGAAGAAGCTGCAGATAAGACGAGGGAGGAGGAAGAGGAGGAAGAAGGAGGAGATAGAGGTGGAGGAATATGAAGAGGCTATAAAAAGAATGAAGAAGGGTAAAGCTCTAGGAGAGGATGGAGTGGCTGTGGAGCTGGTGGTCGAATAATGAGAGGAGCTGAAAGGGAGAATCATCAGTTTGATGAACAAGTGTTGGAGAGAGGGAAATGTGCCGGAAAGGTGGGGCAAAGCAAAAATAATACCGATATATAAAGGTAAAGGAGATGCTGGAAGCTGTAATAATTATAGAGGTATCTCACTGATGGACCATCTGACGAAAATATACGAAAGAATATTGGAGAGGAGGTTGAGAGAGAAGGTAGAGCCGAGACTCGAAGAAGAACAGTACGGGTATAGAAGGGGAAGAGGAACGACGGACCTCTTATTCACACTGAAAATGGTCTCGGAGAAGATGCTGGAATATGGCAAGAGATTCTTTGTAGCCTTCATCGATCTGCAAAAGGCATTTGATTCGGTGCCAAGGAAAAAGCTCTGGAGAGCTATGGAGAAGAATTATGGAGTGAAGGGTAGATTAAAGAAGGCGATTGAAAAGTATGTAATGAGAAATGCAGTTGTAGTGTTAGAACTGAGTGCGAGAACAACGATAGATGGGTTGAGGTGAAAACAGGAGTGAAAGCAAGGGAGTTTTTATCGCACTGCTGTTTAATAATTATATTTTAGAACGTGGTATAAGGAAACGTGAACAGAGAGACTGGGAAGATT
>JABUQX010046837.1:0-58859 GCA_015478945.1 Trachelipus rathkii
TTCTTGAAAAATTATTTCCCCGCTCAGAACCTTGAGCACTTTTTTAGGTGAGCAGACACAGTCTCCGTCACATATAACATTTATTACAATACTAAAACATTAAATGTCCCTTATATGAAATTTATTAACTTTAAGTTACTTCATATATACTTGTAATATCCCTTCATTTTTAAACCACTTTCTACTTCCTGAGTTAAGAACTATTAAATACGCCTTTACCAAAACGCTTTATTGTATATCAAATACAACTTCCAATAATACGCACTCACAATGCACACCCATCAGTCGGCCTCCGTTCTTGAAATCTTATTCTACCAGTGAATTTATATATTATTTATTCATTTCACTATACGTGAAAGTATATTTATACGCATTCTTATCATGTTTCTCACTCTATTTACCATTTACCCTATCCAATTAATAATATACTCTCCTTACTTAAATAATATAGGTTAAAACAGCATATACTTCATTACACCAATTTGAATCGACAAAAAATAATAATACTCACCACAGTATAATAATATTCACATTCTTGCTTAATTATATATATTACCATCTGAAATTATCTATTATTCATATTATTCATATTTTTATCATCACTATTATTATTATTACGTAAGCATAACTAGACATTAATTATATTATGATTTTATTATTGCATATATCAATGTATATCTTCGAGTTGTTACTTACCTTCTACACTAATTTCCGTTCACTATCATCCCACACGTTTTATCATATTCATGTTAGCAAGCACACACCATATATCATTATATAATTAATAATTTCACTATAGGGTCATTTTCAGTAATTAAATTAATTGTAATTTTACATCAATAAAACTTTAGTATCCATAATAATGTTAAATAAATCTCACATTAATAAAAAGTAGGAAAAGAAGAAAGAAATGGAAGGAGCAGTTAAAAGGTATAAAGAAGGATAGAGCAGAAGCTCACAACAGTTCAGATCCCCTCATAGGTCATGACCTGAGGTTAATGAATGGAGCAAGAAAGGAAAGAAAGTTCACAGACACTGTCGAGAAAATTAAGTCTTTTACATAAGACCGGCTCAAAATTCAAATTATATTAATTAATAGTATAATTATATTTAAGTAATAAACTATATAATTCCGATTAAGTGTTTCACAGCATATATATTTTATTTATAATCTTTTAAATTAACTAGTCTTGAAATTTTTTAAACTTGCATTAATTCACACATCAATTAATATCAATTCATTCAAAATCCAATCATATAACACAAAATATGTCACTTAAAAATGATCTTCTATGCACCAACTCCTCAAAACATTATTTTGTAGTTCCACAGGTCGCACTAGTGTGCTGTCGTGTTGTTGCACTGTCTCAACATATACCGTCTTTCGCTTGTCAAGAATAGTATCCAACTATTTCACCTCTAATTTTCGAACTACACTATGAGTATCACCTCGCTTGTCCAGATCAGCCAAGGCGCACTCGGTATAGGAATACTTCTAGGACCAACAAATTCGCAGTACTTCTTATAAAAGGTTTCATTGTCAAATATTAACTTGTCAGATGTATACAAACTTTACAGCGAATACTTCAGCCTTAGTCACAGGAACACAAACAGTCTAAAAAAATCGGCGTTATAGCACATTCTCTTTAATATGAACTCTCACCTAATATAATTTCTGTTCTCGTCTTCTCTTCATTTGCCACTCGACACCAAGCTCAAGATTTATAGAAGCTTATCTAGAACTCTATTACCTTTTAGCATTAAACAGCATAATGCATCACGTCCCACATCCCTTAGTATATCAATTCATGTCCGTATTCAAACCTAACATTGCCCACCCCTCCTGAGTTTCGGCCTTCTAATTTCAGTGCCACACTGCCTCCATTTTCTATGATCAATTCTTTAAACATTCCTATATATAAATCTCTCTCACAGTTATTATTTAATCGGCTAACACATACATTACTTCAACTTTGCTTATTTATAAGAACGTTGTTACTTCACAAACCGACATTGAAATTGCTGTCCTGTTCGAAATTCTCAACTAGAAATTCTTCAACCTCAATATTTTTCCCTTTACAAATTAAAAATAATTGAATCGAATTTCCCTCGTAAAAGCGCTTTTACTTAAAAATCACTCCACTTAATGTTTGCATTGAACTCAAACGGATTACATTTCCACTTTAAACTATATAACATAACCAGGATACCATTTAAAAATATATAAGATTATATATATATAATATATATGATAATACTGATAGTAAATATATATAAGTATATATATATATGATTTATATATTATATTATATATATAATATATATTGATTACTGAACATCTACTTAAAGGTGGACCCCCTGTTTTACATAGTTTAGGTTAAATCTGAATCCCAATAGAGTTGAAACTTCTTACGTTAATCGAAGTGAATTTAAAAAACTAATGTTTATCGTTAGACCACTGCACCATCACACACGGACCATCATCTTTCAACACAAAACAATCACACAAGTTGACTTACATGGACAGGTACGATGAAGGCTCCTCATCAGATATGAATTTGAATTGTTAAATAAAAAAAATTACCCAAATAAAAAACCATCCTTTCCACATCCTCTCTCTCTCTCCTCTCTCTCTCTCTCTCTCTCCTCTCTCTCTGCTCTCTCGGTCTCTCTCTCTCTGCCTCCTCTCTCTCTCTCTCCTCTCTCTCTTCGCTCTCTCTCTTATATCTTCTTCCAGGGTTTCAAAATGTAAAACTCCAAAGCCTGGCTAAATCGTGACTGTTATGGTTAAAAATAACGTAATATCAACTCTCTCTCCAACTCTCTCACCACAACCACAACACACATATGATATATATATAATATATATATATTAGTATATACATATATTATATATAAATACTATATATATATGAATTATATATATAATATATATATAGTATATTATATATTAAGTTATATTATATATAATATATGTATAATATATAATCATATAGGTATAGGTAATATATATGTACTATATATATAGTATATTAGGGTATGAATAGTATATATAGTATGCACTCCAGTACAAGTAGTATGAGCGTACTATATATTAGGTTTATATTATATATATATAGTATAATATATATAATTAGTTATAGTAGACCTAGTGTATATAATATATAATAGTATAATTTGTCGAGAGAGAAAAGAAGGAGAACAGAGAAAGGAGAGGGAGGAGGAGAGAGGGAGAGAAGGAGAGGAGAGAGAGGAGAGAGAGAGAGAGAAGAGAGAGAGTAGGAGAGAGAGAGGAGGAGAGAGGAAGAGAGAGAGTGAGGAAGGAGAGGAGAGAGAAAGAGAGAGAGAGAGATTTATCGGTTGAAAACGTCTTAACCATTTCCTTCACATATTTTAAACGCATAATGAGGGTAGTACATTCCTGTGTGTATAAGAAGCCATCGTCGGCGTGCTCAACGCCTTGTGCCACAGACAGCGCAAGATGTGACATCTTTTCCGGGCACTGGCGAGGCCTCAACAGCAGAAATGCGTAACCCGATTTCGCACTTTAATTACTTATATATACTGTAGGCTATGTTATAAAGCACGTTAATAGGTAGTATATATATATTATAAGTATTATATTATATCATATATATTATATATATATAATATATATAATATATATATATATATACTAATATAGGTATATATATATACATATATATATATAATATATTATATATAAGAGAGAGAGAGAGAGAGAGAGAGAGAGAGAGAGAGAGAGAGAGAGAGAGAGAGAGAGAGAGAGAGAGAGAGAGAGAGAGAGAGAGAATTACTCTCATGTGAGTGTTGGCCAGAGATGGAAGCTTATTAGTGTCTGACTGTGGATGACTATTGATCATGTTATAGCTTTAAGCCTGTATTGTTAGTGGCTTTTAGTTGTATTATACCTGCTTCTATAGAATGTTTTTGTAGCCACGTGGGCATCTGTAACTGTGCCCATCTGACACCTGTCAACCGCCATCACACACGGCCGACAGCTGTTTCAAGCCACACCCCTATTTTCCTAACGAAAAGAGAGACCTTTGTTTACTGGTATTCTTAGCTGAGGGAGGAGAGATTAGGAGTTGCCAGCTCTTAAAATAGAAAAATCATTCTTTCAACATTTATATTTGTTATAAATTTCTGTTGTTTTTATTCAAACATGATAAAAAGACAAAATCGATTCCTTTGCTGCTCTGTTAACTTTTCACATACATTCTGGAATATTTAATCGTGAGTTCAATAAAAGTAAATTTTATGTACAAACATCTTTAGTAGCACGAGCTTCTATGCTCCACCCTTTTCCTTTGATTGGCCGCCGGCACGTACAGCAATTCACCTGCCCTTTCACCGGCTATATAAGAGCTGCACGCGCCCGTGGCCTTCAGATTATTTAAAGACTCTGCTCGGTAAGCTGTTATAGCTGAATTCTTTGAAATATTTGGTGCCACTTTATTTTGTGATAATGCCGAGCTCATTCATGGTGAAACGTAATTACGCCCATTGTCCTTTAAAAAAGAGACCTCTTACGCTATATAATGAACCTGTAAGTGTACCTGAGCAAGATGAGCCAGAGGATTTAAGTGTTAAAAGGCCTCGGCTCTCTTCACCACCTCCTTCAGAAGCAAAGTCTACCGTTTCCTTTTCACCTCCACAACACTGTGATAGAATTAATAATGCTCTTGTTTACACGGAAGTTTCCCATCCTCAAAATATAAACAACGCAGTAACTGGAGATTACTCAAGAATTCTAACGCCAGTTCAGGAATCTCATTGTGAAAGAAACGTAGTTCAGGTATCACCGAATTATTTTTATAATCATAATAATCCTATTTTGAATCCAACATCAGTTAAATTTGATTCAAATATTATGAATGATTCCTCCTCATATAAGTACAAATCGAATCAACTGCCACCACAATCTCAAGAAAACATGCCATCCCTCGCTGAGTATTACCTACAGTTATTTAAAGCAACTTCTGAAGCAGAAAATAAAGTCCCTCCTTCATCAAATACATATTTGCCTACATCAACTTACCTGCCTCCTTCCCCGCAAAACTCGCCTGTGTCTCACGATGTTTCAGGCTTTTCGCCTCGCAATGCAGGAGTTATTCATCAGTATTACTCTTCCCCAGTGCCTCCTTATCCAGAGACGTCTGCCCTTATTTCTCCAGTATCAACGTGCTCTTCAGTGACTTCTGAATCAGAAGAAGAAACCTCAAATTCTAGCCAGCGTTCTGGAGGTCCGCGAAGCGCTAAATACTCTTGTGATTCTTGTGGAAAATCGTACTCAACTCACTCTGGTCTTCGTAAGCATAACGAACTACATTGTTCTTCTCTTGGGCCCAAAGCTTTTTCCTGCAAGCATTGTGCAAAAGCATACACTAGTATCGGTGCTCTTAAAATGCACATTCGGACCCACACTTTGCCCTGCAAGTGCCACGTTTGTGGAAAAGCTTTTTCAAGACCCTGGCTCCTTCAAGGTCATATTCGAACCCATACAGGAGAAAAGCCATTCGAATGCCAACAGTGTCACAGATCTTTCGCCGACAGGAGCAACTTAAGGGCACACCAGCAAACACACGAAAGGATTAAGAAGTACGCGTGCCAGACTTGCAAAAAAACATTTTCTCGAATGTCTCTCCTCAATAAGCACACGGAAAATGCTTGCGTTGGAGTGAAGATTTCTTCCCCTCTGCCTTCTCTTTCATCTTCTCCGATGCCATATTAGAAGAAGAAGAAGCCTTTACCAAAGTCAAGAAAGTCCCTACGGGTCATCAGTCAAATTATCTAATCTGACCCACCGAAACTATTTTTTATGAATAATTATTTTAAATTGTACACTAGTCGCTAAACATGCCATAAAACTGAGCTGTTATTTTGTACAGTATTAAAAAACCAAAGATGTATAGTATATATTTTTGTATTATTTGAATTTTAATATTTTCTATAAACATATTTATATATAAATACATATATTAAAATTTTATTTAATTATTTTGTCTTTCATTTTAACCTTTTTCATATATATATATATATATATATATATATAATATATAATAATGATATATTTTTTTCTTAAATATATATATATATAGTATATAGTATATAGTATATTATTATCTATATAGTATATATGTAAATAAATATATAATATATATATAGTATATAGTTATAGATATAGTAGTAATATATATATATACTATATATATTATTATTATATATAATATAATAATATATATATAATAAATATATATCAGATATATATATATAGTATATATATGATATATAAGTATATATATATATATTATATATATATAAGTATAATATAGCAGTGAATGATGATGATATATATTAATATATATATATATATAATATATATATAGTATATATAGTATAATATGTATATATATATATGATACTTATATATTATATATATATATATAGTATAAGTATATATATATATATATATATATATATATATATATATATATATATGAAACATACTATTTTCAGTCTGAACAACTTTTGTGAAGGTTAAAAGATTCAATAATATGACTTGTAGGAAAATGAGTTTGTGAGGCCGAGTGGCAAATAAATGGGTGTGTAACAGTGTGAAAAAGCAAAGACTTATATAAATGTAAACAGGTTCTTTCCTTTTTGAATTATATTCCGGGAAAGGCTTCTTATTCCCCACATGACGCCCATCACTACGAATTTATATTATACGGAAATCATCAAGATAAATCTCGCACTTCCTCATATATGATTTTTGAAAGAAATTGGAAAAATAAATGATGCAAAATCGTTTTCAAGTCTTGCCTGTAGAATTTTGGTAAAAATAATTATAAAGTTTTAATAAGTAGCAAAAAATTAGAAGAAAGTTGAGGTGGGGTTGGCAAAGAGCTCAAGTGAGCTGTGGTCACTGCTTATAGGATGAAGTAAAATGAGAGAGATGTCACCGTCTGACGGAGAGAGAGCGTCATTTGGAGAGAGAGTTACAAAGAGTTCTCAGTATTTTAATGAGGAGTACAATTTTTAAGGTACCGAGAAGTGTTGTATGGTAGAAGGGTATATACAATATAGATAAGCACAGTTGTACATTGATGGGAACATGGTAGATACACTATCACTACAGAGTCTAAGACATTGTTTAGCTATTACATATATATAATCAAAAAATATTTGTATAAAATATATTATATATATAATATATATATATATATATATATATATATATATATATATATATATATATATATATAATATTATATATATATATATATATATATATATATATATTATATATTATAATATATATAAAATATATGCTTATATTAAATATCTTATTTACGTGTATATATATAAGTATGGATTAGTAGAATGGAAATATATATATGGTATTTAAATATAATATATCATATAAGGTGTTGTAGCTATATTTACTATATATATATAGTTTCAAGCAATATTCGAATTAATAAGTTAAAAGCATTATATATAGTTTTTATTCGAAATAAGTGAAAAATTGTTGTGCCAACATGACAGCAAAGGTAATGTTGAATCTACGATGCCCATCAATGTTTAACTGCTTATTCGTATTCTATAAAGGGAGGTTTTAGGCCTTACGTATGGAAGATGTGTCAAGTATTTACCATTCATACAACTCTTCTTAAAAGCTTGAAAATTGTTCTCCTCATTAACGTACTCTGCACTCTTAGAAACTCGCTCCAAATCACTGCCTTTCTCCGTCCAATCGAATGGTGACATCATCATGCACTCTCTCTTTATAATTCATATCTTTCACGATTTTTTTACAACTTATACTCGAATCCTATAGTTATTCTTACGATATATATATATATATATATATATACTATATATATATATATATAATATATATATATTATATTTAGTAGTAGTAAGATATATATAATAGATATTTATTATACTATATATATATACTAATAGATATATAAATTATATATATATATATATATAAGTAATAATAAATACTTTAAAATAAAATTAATAATTAATTATAGATATTTTTATTATAGATATATATATATATATATATATACGGTATATATATAACGAGCTATTTTTTTTTTTTGCTTTATTTTTCTTTTGAAATGTTTA
Organism: Trachelipus rathkii; assembly: GCA_015478945.1. Taxonomy (NCBI): domain Eukaryota; kingdom Metazoa; phylum Arthropoda; class Malacostraca; order Isopoda; family Trachelipodidae; genus Trachelipus; species Trachelipus rathkii. The sequence continues at coordinate 8,167 of JABUQX010046837.1, forward strand.
TTTAGAAGATACATTGGAGCATCGACTCATTTATTATTGATTCAGTGTAGAAAACGTTGTGGAAAAGGACAATTGTTCCTTCCGTCTGTTGTCTGTTGTCTCTTCCTGTTTATCTTATCAAAAGTCATGCGTCACACCGAACAGCAATGTTCACCACACGTAACATTAATTAGATAAATCTTTTCTTTATACCTATATATAATTATGATCTTGCTGTTTGATACACCAAAATTTTTATTGTACTATCAGGATTTTAGGCTTTGTCTATCCTTCTCTATAAATTTCAATTTAATATCTTCCATTCCTATAATTGAACCGAGGATGTTAAACTCTCTGACTTCTTACATCAAGTTCTCCTCTACTTATTCTTTAAAAACTTAATGACGGAGGTGGGCATATAGAGTCACACGCTACAGTAGACTAGGGAGAAGCTTAACAGGATTACAAAATAAATGATTATATACAATATTCTTTATAAACTGAACGACTGGGTGGGGTTCTTAATCTCCCCACCGTGTGAAGGGCCATGCCTCAATCCTTATGTTAACCGTATATATATAGGTTTGCCTTTGTCTCTGAAACAAGTATATAGCTTCAGTTTTTTGGCCTTTAATTTATTTTGTACATGGCTATTATCATATTTTGGTACCGACGAGATCACTCTCTGGGAAAGAAGAGGAATTTTATTGTCACGATTTAATAAGACCTTTACACTCTTATTCGAATACAACACATAAAATATCATTGGAACATTTCCTTAACAACTGCTCCTTTCCAGAAACTGTTTGCATTATTCCATGAATATGCAAGATAACTATTTAACGTACTTAACAGTAGATAAAATATGAAAGACAGTGTCATGAAATTAAGAAATATACTGCACATGATTTTTGACGCAACTTCACTAGTACTTAGCGATCCATTGTGAGAGTTAAAAGGATTTTGATGTTTTTCCATTAATGTAAAGAAACTTGTTTAATCTATAAGTAATTGGCCTAAAAATGGTGCCTACATAAAAAGTTTCTGCTCTTTGAAACAACACCCTAATATAATATTATATATATATAAAATTATGATATATACTATATATATATTATAGTCCACTCACTACGGAGTTAGTGTACGAGGGAGAGTAGCGAGGAGGGGATAGTATATAGATATATATATATATAGGATATATGATAATTACCCGGGTATGAATATAGGAGTATATAGGCTATATATATTTATAATATATATATATATATATAATATATATAGTATAAGTATTTTTATATCATGATTATATATACCTATATACTATATTAGTAAATATTAATATGATATATATATATATATACGTATATATAATATTTTAAGCATTTATAGTATAGATTTGGAGTGGCGTGTTTTGAGTAGAGAGTAGGAGAGAAGAGAGACGAGAGAGAGAGAAGAGAGAGAGAGAGAGGAGAGAGAGAGAAGAGAGAAGATGAGAGAGAGGAGAGAGAGAGAGAGAGCGAGAGAGAGAGAGCAGAGCGAGGAGAGAGCAGAGAGAGAAGAGAGAGACAGGGAGATTTGGCGATGAAATAGGACTCCTATGTAGTTCAAGATTTTTAGTGAAGCATGAGGAAAAATCAGATAAAACCCTTGTGAAGCTTCCGTTCGTCTAATAAGTTGAGAACTATATAATAAACGAGTAGATGAACCCTCTTTGTAGTGTAAAGTTTGAAAAGCTGAGATAATCGGGATGATAGTCCTTTCTGGCCTTGCTGGAGATGAATATGATAAGCTCAAAAGTCAAAAGGGAAAAAGACTTAACCTGATAAGGGAAAAGAAGTATGATAGTTCATATATGTTTAATGTTGTCAGGCGTGCTTCTTCACAAAGCGATCTTTTTATATTTCAACAAGACCATAAAGAAAACAGAAGACCAGTTATAGAGTGCTGAGCAGAACATTACAATATATACTATTATATATACTAATATATATAGATATATAATAATAATATATAGTATATAATATATAATATAATGATATATATAGTATATATATATATAGATTATATATATATATATTAAAATGAAATTATATAAATATATATTAGTTATGTCGAGGGTACACCGCATTCGGATTTGCATATCGTGAAGACATCGACAGATTGTGGAGACCCACAGCTACGCATCGCCGCATGCCGCGGATCTCCAACTGTTTCGAAGATCTGCATTTCACTGCTAAAATGTGAAAGTTCTCTATCTTTTTATCAATATATTTTTGAAACCATAATTCGTCTGCCTTTGCACATTGTGCACATACTATTGCTGCATATTACAAAATTAACCATGCAAAACACAGATTCAACAAGTGCGTGGGCGCAGCACCTACATAACGACGCATATGAATATAGAATATTACGTTATAGATAGTAGTATAATATATATTATATATGCTATATTATAATAATATATATATATATATATATTATATAGTTATATATATATGACTATATAATATATAAGTATAATACTTAAGAAGTATATATATACGTAGTAGTAATAGTAGATATTATATATAATGTATGATATTCATAGTACATGTTGGAATTTCGACGGTAACACTATCCAACTTATGTTCTCTTCATTACATTTATAATATACTACGTATATATATATATCATATATTAGTATATAATAGTATATAATATATATATATATATGAGTATAATATCATATAGAGTATGATATTATGTGATATTATTGATATAGACTGACGTAATATAGTATTACTGATCTATATAAAACTAGATCTATATAATTGTCATCCATATATAGTTAAGTATCTAAAGTGAGCTGATGAAATAAGTTTGGTTGGTTGTTGGCTACTAAGATAAGACTGGCTGAACGATACGCACTCATAATAAAGTAGAACGCGAATAACGAACAAAAGCAAACGAACGCTGAACAAGTCCATCTCAGTCCCCGAAGGCAAGAGATGCATTCGTATACACGCTTTAGACACCTGCGCACCAGTGCCCAGGGAATAATACAAAAAACATTCAGGGTATCGGCCGAGCTGTTCTGTCAGCTACAAGTTCGTGCACCTGTAGTCTCCTTATACGGTGCCCCCTACAGTCCCTTCTATTAAAATTAACTCACGAACATTATATATATATTATTAGTATATATATTTAGTATATACGATAGATCATGCTATATAATATAGTAAGTTAGGGTGTATATAAGTAGAAGTGTATAACCTTAAAATAATGAAAATAACTATATAGGTACCTGTATATACGTATTACTATTATATATAAGAGTATAGTTATAGATTATATAATAATTTAGGCTCATTATATAACCTCTATAATATATAGTATATGGTTTTGATTGGCAGAGGCTAGAAAAGGTGGACAATGAAACCGCCCCAAGATGATTAAGGGGAAATTGCAACATTAGACGATTTGATCAGTTGTCCAGGAAGCCGACAATGAATCAATTCAATCTGATTGTGAAAGTGTTTGCTAATAAAGGTCATGGAATGGACTTTATTTTATCCGAGGAAATTAGACTGTTAAGATAATGATCAGTCGCGGTGAAAATCATAAAGCGAGAGAGAGAGAAGAGAAGAGGCAAGGGAGATAGATCGGAAGAGAGAGAAAGAGAAGAGAGAGAGAGAGAGAAAGGATTAAACTGTGAATGCTAAGAGAAACGACGTGTCCACTATCTTCTTCAAGGAGGAGTTTGTTATGTATGAAGGGTTCGAATACAGACAGAAGTGAATGAGTCAGTGTTTGTGTTTATATACTTAAGGGTGGCTAGAAACTATATAACAAAGTGTTCTGAAAATTCGAAGGAAAGAAAAGAAGATAGAGTAAAGAGAGCAGGGAGTGAGTGAAGTGAGTGAGTGCAGTGATGAGGTGAGTGAGTGAGTGATGGTGAGTGTGGAGTGATGAGTTGAGTGTGTGAGTGGCAGTGCAGTGATTGGAGTGATGAGTGAGTTACGTGAGTGAGTAGTTGAGTGAGGTGAGTGAGTGGAGTGAGGTGAGTGAAGGGTGAGAGGATTCTGCATGGGAGTGTAGTGGTAGGGTGGAAGTAGTGTGAGTGAGTGAGTGATGTGAGTGAGTGGGTTAGGTGGAGTGAGGTGTGTGAGTGAAGTTAGTTAGGTCTGAGTTGATGTGTGAGTAGGTGAACAGTGAGTGAGTGCAGGTGAGTGAGCTGGTGATGAAGTGGAAGGAGCTGAGTGTGTGAGTGAGTGAGTGAGATGTTAGTGGTAAGAGTAAGGTGAGTGAGTGAGTGAGAAGTGAGTTACAAATTGATTGAGAACCGTGAGTGAGTGAGGTGGAGTCAGTGAGTGCTCAATTAAGCGAGAAAGCGTAGTGGAGTGAGTTAGGTGAGTGAGGTGAGTGAGTAGAGTGAGTTAGTGGAGTGAGCTGTGTAGATGTGATTATTAGTGAGTGAGTGTGTGAGTGAGTAATGAGTGAGGTAGGAAGGTGAGTGATGAGTGAGTGAGGTGGAGGAGGAGTGAGTGATGAGTGGGAGTGTGTGAGTGAGTGAGTGAGTGTGTGATGATGAGTGAGTGAGTGAATGAGTGTGAATGCAGTGAAGTGAGTGTGAGTTAGTGAGCTGAGGTGTGTAGTGACGTAGATGCGAGTGAGGTGATGATGGTGGAGTGGGGTGAGTGAGTGGGCAAGGAGAATTAGAAGTAGAGGTGATCAGTCCTAAACTGCACGTTTACAGAATGACTGTTGATCAAGAGGATCCACAACAGAAGACACAATACAACGGCCATCACTTCCTCACGAAGGAACGAACCACACGTTCCGGACGACTGATTATTTTGCTATTGCCGCTCCAATCATTTAAAAAGTTATTGCTTCAAGACCTCTATGCTTGATCCACCATTTTAAAATACAATGGATACGATTATGACACCGGATCCGGATCCATGTTATGTAGCTCCTGCTCCACTTTAACTTAGGCAATAAGTTTTGCGGGAAAATTTATCAAATGTTATACTAACTAGACACATACTGGTTTCTTAATTTCGAGCACAGTTATCGCACACCACACACACCTGCCACATGTTGCATGCGCAAACACACACACGACACACACACATATATAAAATATATATAATATATTAATACTATATATATATATAATATATAATATATCACATATATATATATATATAGTTAGTATACACTAGGCTTATGGGTTAAATGTTTTATGGATAAGTGTAAAGTATATATAAGGTAGGTTAATATATAAGCGTACGGATATATATATAGATATACTGATATATAAATGAGGTAAGTATATATATATAGAGGTATATATATAATAGTAAATATATATATAGTATATAATTATAATTAATAATATTATAATATATATATATATAATTTAGTATATATAGGTAAGTGATATAGGTAGGTAGATATAAGAGGTAGGTATATGTAAGTATATATATAGTATGATGTAATATATATATTATATATAATATATAATTAGTTATATATTATATATATATATAATATACTATATGAATCTTTTTTATAATTGGGTTCCCTCAGATTATGGTTCTTTGAATTATAATGATTTAAAAGGAAACTTCCAAAAGTACATTTGCTTTTTTTTAAAAATATAAAGGTAAATTGTATAATAATATATATTTTAATTAATATATAATATATATTATATAATATATATACTATATATATATAGTATATTAAATAAGTATAGTTATATATATATTATATATAATATAGTATATGATTATATAAGCTATAAATAGTGGAAATTCTATCTAAGGCATTGATAAAATTTTTATTTACATTGATGACATTTAAATAACTTAATGAGATTGAAATTCTATTTAACAAAAGATTGATTTTTTAGCTTTCACACCTTTACAACTATAGGACATCTTTCAGAGTATCGAACTCGTTAGACAGAACTGAATGACATAAAATTGTTTATACATGAGAATAACATGGTAAAAGAATGAAGTGTAGTCCAAGGAATTCATGTCTCTTTTGTCTTGATATCCGTGAAAACATGTTGAAAGAAGAGAGTTTAATTGTGAATTTTGCAGTTTGAAATCAAGTCAGATGTCGGTGAGAACCCGCAAAGATAGAATAAAAACGATAATTTTTCTTTTTTTTAATTAGCTCTGGTTACAAAATTATATAGCTGGCGAAGTTCTTACATTATTCGGAGAGTTATTATCCGTTGCTATAATGAGCTGAGTTGGGTGGAATCATTTAAAGAGAGTGCGCGTTCATGTTGTACACCGAACGACTAATAATATATATATAGGTATATATATGAGAGTATATAGTACCTATGTATATATATAATAAGTAATACCACAGTAATAGTATTATATAATATATATATTAGAGTTATATAAAGAGATAGTATATAGATATATATAGTCAATACTATTTAGTAGGACGTCGTTAGTATACAATAATGGCAGTTCGTTCGTCAGAGCTAATGAGAGGAGAGCAGAAGCGAGAGATATATATAGCTCCGCGAGAGCGAGTCACGTGTGTGTGACGGAACCATTCTCAGTTACAGTGGGTCTCCGCGCACGAGTGATTGGCAATACAGTTCGTCCTGCATCTTCCTATCATATTTCCCTGCGCGAGCGCGAGGGCAGAGTCGCCATAAGGTGATCCGACCATGGTCTCGCGCGTAGCTCCAACATCCATCAACACTACTACACGTCTAATTCATTTTAACAGTTAATACAAAATGAACGTGCCACGGGGAAGCTCAAGGAGCGGCTTTCGAAAATCAATCTCTCAGCAACTTCCATCCTAGCTGTAGGCGTTCGACGGATACCATCCACCGTCCTGGGATGAGGTTGAGTCGATACCAACACCCCTCCTGGTAGTTCGTGGAGTTACTAGCAGCCTCCTCCTGTTAGGACACTTGTACACATCTTCCCCTCAGTGGGCTGATATGGTGTGATGTATGGGATAGCACGCGTCTTCTCCGCCGCTGGGGAAGCGGAGATTGATTATCCTGGGCCTTGCTGGTTATTGTGGGAGGTTGATACAGCCCGCATCCGGTGTGTGAGTATGATATCTATCTGTGGCTGCTGTTAGTGAGAGATCTGAGTAACATCCTGTCCTGGTACGTCGGAGTGTGATAGCGTCTTCTAGCCTTCTGGTAGTGGAGTTGATACATCCCTTCTGGTAGTGGAGTTGATAGCACCCTCCTGGTAGGGGTTGTATATCTATATCCATCTTGTGTAAAGTGAGTGTGATACACCCCGTCCAGGTATGGAATTGATACAGGCGCCGGGCTCTGGTCAGTGAAATTGATACAGCCCCTTTCTGTAGTGGAGTCTAAATGACGCCACCGTGTCCTGGTTAAGTGGGGTTTTGAGTGTTATATCTATTCCATCTTGGTAGTCGGAAGTGTGATGAGCAGCTGCGGTGGAGAGCCCCTCACTTGGGGTAATGAAAGGTTGAACGACGGTACACCGGCCTAGCGGCTCGATCGTATTGGCCGTGAGTTGATGAGCATTTATCTTCTTCCTGGTATGGAGTTGATGACATCGCTCGCTGGTAGTGGATGTTGAGGATTACATCTTCTGGCGAGGGGATTGAGTTGCGTCGGAGTTGTAGCACCCCTCCAGGTAGTGGAATTGATACACCCCTCCTGGTAGTGAAATTGATACACCCCTTCTGGTAGTGGAGTTAATACACACCTCCTGGTAGTGGAGTTGATACATCCATCTTGGTAGTGGAGTTGATACACCCCTCCTGGTAATGAAGTTGATGCACCCCTCCTGATAGTGGAGTTGATACAACCCTCCTGGATATGGAGTTGATACACCCCTCCTGGTAGTGGAGTAGATACAGCAATCCTGGTAGTATAGTTGACACACACCTCCTGGTAGTGGAGTTGATACATCGCTTCTGGCAGTGGAGTTGATACACCCCTCCTGGTAGTGGAGTTGATACATCCTCCTGGTAGTGGAGTTGATACACCCCTCCTAATAGTGAAGTTGATACACCCCTCCAGGTAGTGTTGTTGATACACCCCTCCTGGTAGTAGAGTTGATACACCCCTCCTGGTGGTAGAGTTGAAACCCCTCCTGGTAGTGGAGTTGATACACCTCTCCTGGTAGTGGAGTTGATACACCACTCTTTGTAGTGGAGTTGATACACCCCTCCTGGTATTTTAGTTGATAGACCTCCTGGTAGTGAAGTTGATACTCCCCTCCTGGTAGTGGAGTTGGTACACCCCTCCTGGTAGTGGAGTTGATACACCCATCCTGGTAGTGGAATTGATACACCCCTCCTGGTAGTAGAGTTGATACACACCTCCTGGTAGTGAAGTTGATACATCCCTCCTGGTAGTGGATTTGATACACCCCTCCTGGTAGTGGAGTTGATACATCCCTTCTGGTAGTGGAGTTGATACAAATTTCCTAGTAGTGGAGTTGATACGCCCCTCCTGGTAGTGGAGTTGATACACCCCTCCTGGTAGTGGAGTTGATATACCCCTCCTGGTAGTGGAGTTGATACACCCCTCTTTGTAGTGTAGTTGATACACCCCTCCTGGTAGTGGAATTGATACACCCCTCCTGGTAGTGGAATTGATACACCCCTTCTGCTAGTGGAGTTGATACACCTCCTGGTAGTGGAGTTGATACATTGCTCCTGGTATTGGAGTTGATACACTCCTCCTGGTAGTGAAGTTGATACACACCTCATGATAGTGGAGTTGATACAACCCTCCTGGAAGTGGAGTTGATACACCCCTCCTGGTAGTGGAGTAGATGCACCCCTCCTGGTAGTGGAGTTGATACACCCCTCCTGGTAGTAGAGTTGATACACCCCTCCTGGTAGTAGAGTTGATACACCTCTCCTGGTAGTGGAGTTGATACACACCTCCTGGTAGTGGAGTTGATACATCCCTTCTGGTAGTGGAGTTGATACATCCCTCCTGGTAGTGGAGTTGATACATCCCTCCTGGTAGTGGAGTTGATACACCCCTCCTGGTAGTGGAGTTGATACACCCCTCCTGGTATTGGAGTTGATACACCCCTCCTAGTAGTGGAGTTGGTGCTGCCACGCAATTGCCGATCTATTCTGGTGCAACGTCTACTTTCTTCTTCAATTTCTTAATTCTAATTTTTCACTATGTTGACCCCTCTCTCTCTCTCTCTTCTCTCTCTCTCTCTTCTCTCCTCCTCTCTCTCCTCGTCTATCTTCTCGTCTCTCAGACCTCGTCACGGTGCTGCTCCTCTCTTCGTCGATCTCCCCTCATCTCTCTCTCTCTCTCTCTCTCATCTTCTCTCGTCGTCGCAAATTTGCTGTTCTCCCGACTCTTGTTCTTTCTTGCGGGCACTGTCCTGCCCCGCGCCTCATGCTGTGGTCTGTCCCTCGGGTCGGCCGCGTCCATGGCAGTATCTCTCTCTTTACGGATAAAAGAAATGGTGAGATGTAGGCCATTTCAAAGAGGTGTTTTGCACAGGCGGGATGACTATAAGAGAGCATTCTCTCATACTCTCTCTCTCACTCAACTCTATAATTTGATGTAGATGATGTCTCGTCCTGTCTCTCTCATCTCTCTCTCCTCTCAGGGACAGAGGATCAATCCCCAGTAACTCACTTTTATCTCGCTTGTGCGAGCCTCCCCACACTCGGGTAGTCTTTAAAGCGCCGAAATTCCTTCCACGTTTTGGGGTTGGAGCGTTCGCATAGGCAAACTCTTCTATGTCACTCCTTATGTCTCTATTGAATTTGCATGTTGTTATGTCTTATCTGGTGCTGGGATGGTTTCTTCGCTGTCTCTGTAGTCTTTTTGAATCAATTCCTTTGCTCTCCTTTTATCCTAAACTGAATTATACTATTCTCGCTATAATTAAAACAATATTATATACCCCATATTTAGTTCTGGTTAGAGCTTCTTTAGTACTTCTCAAATACGAGCGGTGAACCTGTCAACCATTCTTATGCCGAGGAAATTAAGCCAGAGTCAGAATTAGTCGCAGCTTCATAACCGTCCTTTGAACGTGTCCGTCTTTCAGGCGATGAACCTAAAACATATATGTTCACAACTGTGTTTTCTTAACTTCCAGTCCTTCTTCTTAATCTATTACGCCATTTTCTCTCTTGGGGGGTTTCTCCTTGTCGAATATATTGCTTATCTCTGTATCCTTCTCAAAGTCCTCGTTCAGGAATTGTGAGCATGTGTTTTTGGACAATGTTCAGGGTGTCTAACCTGGGTCGGAACTAGAGTAGTACAGGTCTAACCATTGATTCTCCCAGATTAATGCACACTGCTTTCAGTGGCGCGTGCTTCCTACGGAAATTAAGACACTTGCCAATTTATTCTTTTGTTTTTTTTTTTTTTGTTTTTTTTTTTTTTTGCGTTACTTACATGCAGGTGGAATGCCCTTTTTCGAATTATCAGTAGTCTTACATAATTCGCACTAAATAGCATGTAAGACTTATGATTCAATCCCGATCGTTCAAGAATACTCTTTCTCTCAAGACACATAGACTCTTTTGCTTCCGTCCGGAAATGCGTGCTGACTTTCGCTTGGTTTTTCTTAACGCTCGCCTCCGCTCATTCGGTCATTTATAAAAAAAGATGTCAAAATATCAACTTGCTCTTCCCTCCTCTTCATGGCTATTTTCTATCCCGATGTCAACATCTGTCGTATTTAACCTTGCCGCTAAAAACTGAACACCTTTGGCTAAAACCTTGCGCATGACATAATTCACATAATTAAATTGATTAGGGGAAATTCCCCCTTCTCCACCGTCGCTCTACTATTTATAGCTAACATTTTAATTTCTTCTAAAGATGTTATTTCTAGTCTCACTGAATTTAACCACAAGAAGTCATATGGTCCTGATAGTATCTCTCATGTGATGTGGCTCTCAAAACTTTTGCTTCTGACCTGGTACCCTGTCTCTAAAATCTACTTCGTCTATGCCTATTAACTTTGACCTTTAACTCACGAATGGAAACGGGGCAGCTACATTCGTCTGCACCAAAGAAGAAGGAGATTCCCCTCTAAATCCCCTAACTATCTTCCTTTTGCTTTAACATTATCACTACTTTTGAATCCATCCTTAACTTAAAGATCTGGAAACATGTTAAATCTTCTTATTTTATCTCCGATTGTCAGTTTGATTTCCGTACAAAGATCTCTACTGCTGATCTTTCACGTCTCTCTTACTCTTGGAATCTCTGTTCTCTGTTATCTGTTCTCTGTTCTCTGTTCTCTGTTCTCTGTTCTCTGTTCTCTGTTCTCTGTTCTCTGTTCTCTGTTCTGTGTTCTGTGTTCTCGGAATCCGTGTCTGTATCTGTTCTTCTGTTCTTTGTCTCGATAGTTCTCTGTCTCTTCTGTTCCTCTGTTCTCTGTTCTCTGTTCTCTGTTCTCTGTTCTATATTCTCTGTTCTCTGTTGTCTGTTCTCTGTTCTCTGTTCTTCGGGATTTCCGGAAATCCTTTGCTGCAGCACTGGTCGTATCGAACGCCTTTGATAGAGTCTCGCACAAATATTTCATTCCTAAGTTTTTCCTCTTTCTGTATCTATGATTTCCTTTTCTTCGGTTCTTTATCATCAGCAGTTGTAGATGGCCTGCACCGTTCACCTTCATCCTTTAATCAATTAATATGATTATTCCTCATGGAACTGCTCTCTCTCCATCTATTTTTCAACTTGCCCTCTCTATCACTTCATCACCTATCTATTCCTATGCCGAAGACTCCACCTTTCATTAGTTACTCCACACCAAATAACTCATGCTAGGAGGGTGATCTTGGAGTTAAAGCTAAGAGACTAATAAACGGTCCCCTACTGTTAAACTCTCTTGACCCTCTATCTCTGAAAATTGACGTTGGTGCACTATCTCTTTTCTATAGGTACTACAACGGCAGATGTTCAGGGGAGTTGGCCGCTCGCATTCCACCTCCATTGCCTCGCTCTCGTAGTACAAGGGGTGAATTGCTCTCCTATGAATTTTACGTGAGCATTGAAAATCCCAGACTGGTTTGTTGTGGTGCCTTCTTTTTCCAGCCACTTCTGTTCTGTGGAGCTCCTTTCCATCTTCTGTTTTTCCAACTGTATTTAATTTTCCTCTCTTTAAAACCCACCTCTGAGCTCACCTAAGAGATTTGCGTTAGGATTGGACTTGGGTGGGTTTTCCTGAATTTTATTTTCTGCCCCCTCCTTGAAATGGGCCCAGCCCGTGAGTAGTGGTAAAAAAAATGATATTTCTCGTATTATAATTGTAGAAATTAAATATGGTTGCTTTTAATGTCCCCAAAAAAGTGAGGGAGATTAAATTGGTGCGATAAAGTTTCACCCAATGTGCTACGAGGATCTCTCAGATGAGGAGGAGTACGATTGATAGGCTCATTCCAGTACCCACCGCTGTAGTACTGATAGAAAAGAAAAGAGCGCCAGATTAAAAGCTAAAAAGAGTTACGAAGTATATGGTATAGAACTGGTCGTAATATTTTAGCCTTGAATTCGATTTTATCCAGAGGAGGGATATACCTGAAACCATCCTCCCACAATATATGAGAACAGTACTCTAAGCAAGGGTGGATAATATTCTTGTATTGTTGGTATAACTGTGTTGAGGAAAATAAATCTCGTAGCCCGAATAGAATTCTCAGTTTTCTTAAAGCAGCCCAAGCAATCTTTGAGAAATGGTGTTTCAATGACTGCTTTTTGTTTATGTCAAGACAAGAAATAAATGTTTAGAAGGTCGAAGAAACAAAAATTTTTATACCGTTTTTGAGAAGGGTAAATGAAGAAGCTGATTCTTTAAAGTATAAAAATTCACAAGATTGAGAGACCACACCTCGAAATCTTTTCAAGATCTGCAACTATAGCATCAGGAACCTGAAAACTATATAGAGACAAAGGAGTGAGTAGACTTTAAATGAGTGGATAACGGATTGTCGAGTTGTCGATATAAGAATGGATTTATTTTGAAGACTCGCCATGTCCGTAAAGGCAGAAAATTATAAATCTGTAAAATAAGAAAGAATAATACACTCGACCTCTAGAGTCAAAAACAATACTAATGATCAGAAATAAAGGATTAAGATTCCATAAGATGCAGGAATTAAGAGTTAAGGATGGATTCAAAGTTCCTAGACATAATGCAGATGAGAATTGCAAAGCGATTGTTAGTGGGATTAGATCAGCTCCTTTAGAGTCTTTATTAGAACCTTTTTTCAGGATCGGTTTGAAATAAGTCGCTTCCAACATTGGCGAAGAGTGATTGTGTTAATTGATACGCGTATAGGCCAATTCACCGCCAACAATTCATCGAGAACAATTCACCAACATAAACAATTCACCGACATGCACAATTCATTAATATATATATATATATATATATATATATATATAACCTAAGCCTACAAACTAAAATTATAAGAAAGCTCTCGACATGTGAACTTAAAATATATATATATATAGGTATATTACCCCACTCATATATATACATATATATACTATATATATATATATGTACTTAGATATGTAAGTATAATACCATATATACTATATATACGATAGGAGCGCTGCGTGGCGAAGCCATCGTACGCGACAGGCCTACCACACCTCTATATCTCGATTTATTACAACTATGGTCATGTATATGACTACTAAATAAATATTATGTCTAATAATTACATCGATATATACTGTATACTAATATATTGATAACAATAATAAGTGTTATCAGTTATTATTCCTAAATTTCCTACTAGTATAGTCTGATCTAGTCTCCATAAATATATATATATATTATATAAATATATATATAATATAAATGTAAAACTATATAGTAATATATATATTTAGTATATATTGATAACAATAATATAGTAGTTATAATATGATGTCTTAAATTTGAACATAATTTTATTATTATATTATCATTATATTATATATATAATATTATATATTGTATATATTATGAGTACGTACGTGTCGAATCCACGTACGCGACAAGAGCTAGCCAGGCATCCAGATACAGCACTTGTAACTTATATATATTCTCTTTATATTCATATACTATTATAATATATTTATGTGTTGGAGTTAGCTCAAATTGATGAGTTAAAGTATTATATATTACATAATATATATATATATTATATAATATTATATATAATGATATATATATATATATATCTATATATTATATATATATATATTATTTAAATATATTAATATATATATTATATATATATTATTATATATATAGATATATATATATATATATATATATCGGAGCGTGCGTCACGCGACACGCTGCCCCTTGGCACTTATATATATCGTTTATTACATAATATATATTACCGATTACTAATATATATTATGTGAGCTACAAAGCCGAGCTCGGTGTTGCCTAGTATGTTTTGAGGTATGCGAGTCGATTCCCGAAGTGTTTGAGGGAATCAGAGTATGCACTGAGGTTTTAGAACGCACCAACATGCGTTTTGTGTGGTCGGCTTACCCTTCATCAAAAAACTTATCATGACGGGTGTCAAACAGGGATAGAACGTCTCAAAAATGAGATTCCCGTGGTTACTTTCTCGAACGCCAGAGTCCCCATGGGCCATGGCCCCAGCGTGGGGTCATTTATATGGCTTCATTTCGACCTTCAATGAACCCAAATACCCTACCTTAGCAAAGGAGGTGTTAGAGACATCGTATCCTCTTCAAACATGGCATGTCTTCTTTATATGGGTCAACATCGTTGTAGTCAATGTTTCATGCCGTTACGTCCAGGAGGTGGGGGGGGACCCCACTCCCCAAAACCTTAAAATGGACTTAGAAAGCTGAAATTTGACTATCGTATAGAAGAGAATGAATGAAATAGAATAGCGATGTTAAATTAATTGGCGAATCATATGATCCGGAACTGGAGCTGGCGATGGTGGAGCCAGATTGTATTTCTGGCTCTTACCACATATTAGGACAAATAAGGTGTCTATACCTATGTTTTCAATGGTGTAGAACTCGTTTTTGTGGGTCTCAGAATCCCGAGATGAGTTTGAAGACTCCCATGAAGGGTGTTCACCCTTGAAAAAAGAAGAAAGGTGGAGAGGAAGACGAGTTCGAGGGATAAAGGTTCCAACTCTATGAAGAGTCACATGAAGGTGCGAGCGAAAGCAAACGATCCTGCGCCCGCATGCGCTCCCCGCCGCGAAACCGATACGTGCGCCCGCAGACGCACCCCGACGCGGAACCGACGCTTGCGCCTGCAGATGTAATATTACTGCGTTTGTCATGCCAATGTATACTTTTTTAATAAAGTGTATACACCATTTTGTATTTTCTTTTCAAATATACCGTTTTCTATACTATGAGTCAGCCATTTTATTTCATACTCAAACATTTATAATTTTATTTATAAAATTTTTTTAATATCAAAGTATGTAGTTTCGTTTCCCTCTTTCACAGCAGCTCATGCGCGTATTCGGTGACCATGTTCAATATCTGATGCACAAACATTCAGCATCTTGGATGGGTCACATAGCACTGAACGGTTCTCGTCGAAAATTCCGATGTATAATTAACACATGTGTACCAAGCTTTTTAAATAAACAAACACCTTTGAAAATAAGTTATGAGACCCATAATTACACCTTTAATTGTAGCACATACGCTGTTCATACTGTCAGGGTATGCATACAACTGATATCACACTCTAGGATATAGGCCCAACATCGTGAAATACATGACGTCATAATCATGAATTTTCCTGAAACGTTAACGTTTTGCAGTTTATATGCATTTACTCGTTTGATATATTATATATATATATTATATATATATATATATATATATATATATATATATATATATTATCATATAATATATATATATTAATATATATATATATATTATATATATATAATATTATATATATATATATATTATATATATTATATAAGAATTAAGCGAAGTTAAATAAAAATTTTCATTTTAAATCATTTTATTACATAATTAGAACTAATATAGTCATGACTTACAAATTATTAGCATTAAATATTATTATAAGTGTTCGATTAATAACAATACATTATTTAAAAAGCATATTATAAATAAATACAATAGACTCCACATAAATTAGAATAAAAGGGTTAAACAGGGTAAGAAACAGTATTTTATATAATAATTTCATTATTATATTTTAAAATGATGAGATGATATAATGATTATTCAATATAAATTTTAAGTTCAGAGAGAATCAATTTATTGTGAACAGGGCCAGGGTCGGGTGATTCCTCGGATATCCGGTGGTCGTGCTGGGTGATGTGCGCGGCCCGGATGACCCTCTCTCGCACCGGCATGGCTATCTTTCTCCAGTGTTTCGCAGAGGTATTTTACTTCATTAATGGTGAACACTCCAATAAAGCGCGGTTCATTTTTAAACACCAATTTTTATTTCCTCTTTCATTCATCTTTAATAAGTCAAGCAATACGTTGCGCCGACTTCTGTCAATTTCAATGCAGTGAGGAATGCTCCAAGATAAAACCACTATAGTAGATGGGTATCATGGGTGATTTGTAGACTTACTCCAAATATGAGACTTAGCCCTAATGTCCCCTTTCTCAAAATGTTTAAATGATAGCGCGTTACAAGCTGAAAGGTCAGCGGTGAGATCATCGGCATATATAAATTACTAATTCTTTGTATACTTTACTTTCGATAGATCTATACTGTTACCGCTATCATGGCCTACGGTATAGAGTATAGGCTATTATAGTAGTAAAAATAAGGCGCGAACAGTGAGGAGTTGTGTTCCACTGTATATAACATTTCATTAGTCACGACGTAAGGTTGTCCACTTCACATGCATAAACTGATACCCCTAAGTGTACAAAAGGGGCGAATTTATGATAGTGAGGTGACTTTGATAATTTACTGAGTAGCTTTCCATGTTCAACAATCCTCATAGTATTACTTTCTGTGGTAATTACCGTTTACAATGTTAGGGATATTCGATAAACTCGATATCATGCAGTTAAAATTAATATAACTTAAGTTTCCACTCTCTTAATATGGGTAACTATTGCTGTTAGTATTCAAATAAGCTGACTTTTCAATTTCCAAATGTCTCTGTGGATGATAATTTAACTTATTCTAACATAAGAGATAGCTCTACAACTTTGAATGGGCAGGTATTTGGAGCATACAGTCGATAGTCAGTCCAGTTTATTTTTTTATTTTAAGAACAAAATTAGGATTTTGACGGGATAAGCGGATTCTAGAATCTACAGATGGTAGAATGAGAAGATCTTTCTTGAGATAATATATCACCATTTAAACGTCCGATAAAATTCATAAGTGTATATTTATGACTTGTAGCTTTGTCTATGTATTTGTTTACGTCTTTGAAACTATAAAAACCACATGATTGGAGATGCAGATTGTTTAGCATCGTCTGAATAATATAATAAATGCTTTATATAACTTCCTATAAGGATAATTTGCAGCTGATGCACCTATTGAAGTTTCATTAAGATACACCTTCAATCTGGTTGAAGCATGTAGACAGGAATATTTGATTCCGTATTATTACACTATATGGTCGGGTTCGCCTGAAGGTGAAGATCTAGTACATCAGGTTTAGTCAATTCGTTTTTTACATATAAAAACACATTAGATGAATCTAGATATTGGTCAGAAGCTTACCAGAAATATTTGAACTCTAGTGGAAACATCGCGTATGGTAATTGAAGGTAAATGGTAATAACACGATGTGATCATGGACTCCTTCATGCTAATCTGGGTAGTTCATAGAGAGAGTCCAATTCGCTCCATACAACAGTCCGGCTAGAAGGGATGAAGGAAATTGACCCTTGCATGTGCTTGAATTCTGATCGTATATATGAACAAAATGCATTGATTAAACTCTACTTATATACAGTATAGCTACAGTATAATGCAACTTATGTAAAAGTTGCTAGTTAGTAATTAAATAGCAAATACATCAATGAATTTTTTCTTTAGAGTTTTTTTAGCCTTGGGCTTTTTCTTTGCGACTAGTTTCTTACGCCATCCGCCTTGACTTGACATTTTACGTCTTATTTTAAGTCTTAACATCACCAGGCATTTTCATCCGAAACGTCCAAGCTATACGTCTTTTTAATGATGCACAGGGGTTAGCTCCTGCCGCAATATCTTGAATAGTATGCAAACCTGTCTTTACAGCATTTTTACCTATATATTCCCCTCCTCTTCTAAATAAAGGCAATGCACATTTCCATAATTTGGCGAAAAATCCGCCCAGACCATACCCCCTCTGCATTTTCGACCCAATGAACACCCTTTCACAGTTCATTATTACAGGAGCTACTTTCTTATACTATCTTTACACTGGGAGAGTATGTTAATGAATGAAAAAATATAACTGACTACAGCTCTTATATATAATCTTGCACTTTGCTCTATTTCTTCAATGTTCTCTATCAGCATATATGTGAGAATTTCAACAACTCTGTTTAAAAAATAGTCCATTATGTTGTAGTTACTGCGTCTGTTTCTTTCTAATATGAACTTTACACAACAATGTCCCTGTCAAAAATATATATTATATAATGTATGATATACCTTATATAATATATATGTTTATTTGATATATTTATATATTTTTTATTGTTTTAATTTTGTTTTATTATTTTTATTATTATGGCCCCTGGAAGTTGAGGATTTTGAAATAATGACCTTTTCTTAATACAAAAAAAATAATATTGATGAAATTTATTTATTTTATTCAATTTGTTATGAAATAACATTAATTAATAATAAAAAATAAAAATAAGAAAAAATTTAAGTGAACGATTCAAAAATTTTATTTTTGATCCCATTTCACTGTCTCTTTTGTTTACATACAAATGTAGCTTCCCAAGTGATGGGCGAGTCAGTGCTATACATTCGTGGCAAAAAATGTGCAAGAAAATGACGTAGGAATAAAATGTTAGGTATAGTGGCAAGTGCCAGACTCCCTAAAACCAATCCTATGGAGCAAGGGACTTGTTCTTTCTTCTGACCTAAATTATGCCAATAAATTAATAATAATAAAACAGAATATATCATTGATTAAAGAATCATCAACTATTTCAGTGGCCACTGATAATAAAAATAATAATAATAATAATAATAATAATTAATAATAATAATAATAATATAATAATAATAAATATAATTGTAATAATAATAATAAAATAATAATATTAATATCTAATAATAAGTAGATACTAATAATAATAATAATAATAATAATAATAATAATAATAATAATAATAATAATAATAATAATAATAATAATAATAATAATAATAATAATAAATAATAATACAAAAATAATATTATATATATATTTTTTTTGAGATAAAAAGAAAAATTTGTCCTAAGACATACTACTCCAGATTCTGTGAAGAAGGCGAAGTAGTAATATAAAGGAGGCCAGCTTAGAAGAAGGCCTTATTATTTTTAAATGGGATCATATTATCCAGACTGAAGGTGCAATTCACAAAAAAATTTTCAAGTTTTTTTTTTTACCTACTTGGTAGAAAACTCTTACAACAAGTTGAGAAAATTAAAACTTGGTAGGTTGTTGATGCTGTCTAAGCTCGTTTTGGTCTCCTCCTTACATTTGTTAGTAATGAATTAGAGGGTGAAAGGGGATCTAGTAACTAAATATATAATAATTTGCTTTAATTATTAACTATAGAAAAAAAATAAATAGATAAATTAAACTATCATCTTTTTTGAATATAATAATTATAATAGTAATAATTAATAAAATAATAATAATAATTAATAATAATTAATAATAATAATAATAATTAATAATAATAATAATAATAATAATAATAATAATAAATAATAATAATAATAATAATAATAATAATAATAATAATAATAATAATAATAATAATAATAATAATAATAATAATAATAATAATAATAATAATAATAATAATAATAATAAAATAGAAGAGCCTATAAAATCCTATCCTTTCAGATAAGGATTGGCTCAATATTTACTAATAGCTTGAAGCAATTTGGTGTTAACAGAAGAGGAAGGAAACCAGCAAGTTAGAGGAGAAGAGTTCTATTCCCCCTTATATAAAAATATTTTCCCATAAATAATAAAACTTAAAATATCTATAATCTCCCTTAAATTCAATGTAAATATTTTATACATTTAATTTTTTATAGTAAATTTAAAAACTAAAACTTCTTTGAATTCCCCCTTCTCTAATTTTTCTTCATATTAATTAATTAAAAATTTTCTGTTAGTCCCGTATGTAAATGGGAAGGGCATTCCTTCTACATCCTTTATATACAATCGCACAGAGCCAAAATTTGATCTATTCAGAGGTAGATAATGAACATTAGGAAAAGTTATAACTTTACTCTCTTTGGGAAAATATACTATTTTTTTTTTTTTTTTTTATTTACTACTCTTTAATAAAGGAGCTTTAGTATTACCCACATATTGATGTTCAACTATGTTTGTATATACATACGCCATGCCTGGATGGTTGAGCATCTCGGAGGGGGTGCATGTATAATGCAGTACTCGGTCTGTTTCATCAATTATTTCCTCCCGGGACATAGGGTTATTCTCTACAGATAGTATAACCCTCTTCAACATAGTAGGGACATCATGAAAGATATCCAACACAGCATCACGTTCACGGACATGTTTACGCTGCCATGGTGAAAGCCTTGAGAAAATCATATTCACGGCTCTAGGTTTACACCTACTTTCTTTCGACACTTAACGATATTTAAATACTTCATCCTCATAGTGTACGCATATCTCAGTTTTGTAAACCAAATCTTATTACACTAGTTACTCCTATCAAGAGACTGTTTTAATAGTACTAAAAATAGCAGGTACCGACTTAAAATATGCCTTCCTCAGAACAAATTCTTCATTGAAGTATTCTTTTGTACCAATCGTCACCCTATTCAGATCACGGGTGTTTTTCACCTCTAATATAGTTTCAACACATTCTACACTTCTGTATACCAGCATCCAGAATAGGTTGTGAGGCATTTTTCTATAGTCTGTATTTAATATCATTCATATAACCTTACTTCGTATTCTACTCCTTCAAGCTGTTTAATAGGAGTTCATTTAACTCAGATTGTAAATCTGAGAGTTTATTATCAGATGTAAGTCAAAGATGCCGAAGATAGCAGAGTTAAATAGAAGTGATCTACACTCTCATGATTACAAGGATAACTGATTAATGATTCTAATTCACTGCTTTATATATGATTAAACTTGGCTGGGTATCCTACATTTCACCAAATACTGGTTGTATTTCTACCTAGGCCTTTTTAATGTACCTACAGTTATGATTGAGGAAAAGACGAGCAGCCTCTATTATACAAGGTTTAACGAGTGTCTCTCCAATTGTGTGTCACTTCTTCTGCTTCGCTATAAAAAGGGAGAACTTGAACGAGGCCTCGACGATCTTAGTGTTCCTGTTCCATGATTTAATCTTGACCGCTTTAGCTGGTGTTCTTTAATTTTGAAGTATGACAAATCATTGTTGGCCAATTCCGGATGAATCTTTTTGAGATACTCCTTCAGCTTGAATGGCTTCATGCTCTCGTTAGCAAGCGTCTTCTTGAAGATTACACACTGAAACAATCAAATACCATTATTAACGATGGCTGAAAAGCCAAAGTTGAAAAAATTGTCGTTGTATGTGCGTTTCTTATACAAGATGTAAGCCAAGTTCTGTAGTATATCAATGTACTTAAAAGTATTCATCTTAGTAAAGAACCTATGCATTTGTTCTTTAATAGTGCGTTGCACTCTTTCAACAATATCAGCTTTATTTAGAGAGAATGTGTTATAATAACCTATCCCATACTCTATAATAATTTCTTGAAACTCTATACCTAAAAATTCAGATCCTTTATCTGTTCACATCATTTTATGATATCTATTATCAGCCTCTATAATTTCTCTTACCGCTTCCGCCACTGTCTTGGATCTTTTAAAGCTTTTAACCACAAGTATCTGGAGTATACGTCTATAGTGAAACGTATGTACCGATACCGCTCAATATAAGAACTATATTTAATCATTTTAGTTAAATCTAATTGCCAAACATTATCGAGATAGGAGGCTATGGTTTTTCGTGTAGGAAATTTTTTTCGTATTAGTTTATGTACACAAGCACAAAAGTTTAAATGAAATATTTTATTTAATTACAGACAGAATACATAAATAAACGAGATAACATTATATACATATAAACGTAAAATAAATAATCAGGAAGCAATCAACTCAGGTCTGCTGTAAGTTTTTCTTTTCTTATTCGTCCTGGAGTTCAGAGTAGCGAGCCTCTTTTTATTCTCTTTATTCTATCTGAGGCGAAAGAAACACCTGAGGGACTCGTATCTGGTCTAGGAGCCATCGGAATATTATCCAAATCAGCCAATCTTTGTTTATTCTGTATTAAAGTTCTTAGGAAATTAATAACATGAAGTTCATATTCGATACTGGTCCAACCTGTTACATGGTACTTCTTTCAATCACGTGAGAGATCTGTTATCAGATCTACAATATTTGATCCTTTAACTATTTATCCATCGATAATGATTTAACCTAAATTGATCCATGATAACTGATCATTTAAAATATTATAGAAAGCCAATCTTGAGTTGAGCCCACTTTTTGGTGAGCTTTCTTCCAAAATATTTTAATGACTTTCTGGTTATTTTCACTTCGTCTTAAACCTCAAATATTAGATTTGAACTATCGGCGATCGACTTACTTATTAAAGCATGTTGATGCAATTCTTTTAGGACTATTAATATTTGTATGGCTTCCTGATATGACACGTTTTTCATGAATGTTGATAACATATTTTGGCTACTTTGGCTGACTTTGGCTTCTTAATAGGGCTCTTCTTGTTTGCTGCAGGTTTCTTAGGTATATGCTGATGCTGAAACCACTTCTTGACAGTCCTTTAAAGGCCGTATTTTATAAATTTCAGTTGATATTTATTGGTTGAGAATTATAGTAAGTACCATTTCATAATGTGTAAAGCATTTTCTGATAAGTGTATTATGATATTGTATGAATTCAATTTAGATAATCTTCAAAATCAGAGTAACAGACTTTGTAGATTATTGGAAGACAAAACCATATTTATTATGACTGTTATATAATGACGAGTGACTAATAAATAACTTAGTACAGCATGTTTTTTCATTATCGGTACACCACTTAGTTCGGGGAGCTTATAAAGAAGACAGAGTAATGGCAGGGAATACTCCATCCTCCTCTCTCTGTTAGCATACTTCGTTTTATGCTGTTTCGAGGGGATGTTGTTAATGTTGGGGAGGGGAGAGCTTCTTTATTAATAGAAACAGTGATGTTTCTCATAAGAAAACTGCCAATAGATATATATATCGTGAGGCCTGCTAAATATAAGTGAACATTGTTTCCTTTATTTATATGGTAGATTTAAACAGACTGTCACATGTAAACACAA
This sequence comes from Trachelipus rathkii, assembly GCA_015478945.1. NCBI lineage: Eukaryota > Metazoa > Arthropoda > Malacostraca > Isopoda > Trachelipodidae > Trachelipus > Trachelipus rathkii. The sequence continues at coordinate 31,700 of JABUQX010046837.1, forward strand.
GAAGTCAATGTTCTATATAGTTCTTGGATGAAATTAATCACATCCTAGTCAGCTAATTGAGTTTATTAAGATCGATTTTCTTATATCTACAGCATAGGTTTCAGATTTAATTTTTATAGTAAATAAATAATATTATATTTGTTAATACAGATCGAGGGTTAGGGTAGCTTTGGACTAGGCACATGGCACCTTCATTATTGCAGACCGCGCACCACAGGTATGGATGGAAATGGAACTCAGGTGTTTCTTAGGAGGCTATCTCAATAGGACGCCAGAATTTATGGTCATCAAGGCGGAGAGCGATATATACTGTGCGGTTAGTATATTTGGGGTAGAAGTCACACAGATGCAAGTTGAAGGTGGTGTAGGCATGGAGGCTGGATCTGAACAGTTAGCTACTCTTACTTAAGGTAAGGCTGTTTATGCCGTATCGTGCCGGCATCGGACAGACAATGAGGTTTGGGAGAGAGGACGAAAGGAGTTCAACGGATCATATATTAAAAGAGGGATGCTGAGCGAAAAGGGTCTCATGGGTGTTGTGTAGGCAGAAGGAATATAAAGTCTCAGCGAGACGAACGGTCTAACACTGCTGTTTCAGGGTAATTTGGGAAGATAAAGAAGAAATAGTGATGTGGTCTAATAAAGGACATCAATAAACCACGCCCATTTTGGAAATTAGGTAGAGTGTTGGATGTTATAATTGGTCACGATAATAACATCAGATCAGTCAAATTAAAAACAGGTTCTGGTGAAGTAGGCTTGCATTCAATCAGCAACCTTTACCCCCTCGAATTAAATACAGGAGGTGGTAGTTTATCAAAAGTAACACCTGTACCTGTAACACCTGTACAGGATGACAACAGCAACAGACCTGGACCTTCTGGAGTAAATAATAATAAAAAGGCCTAAATTCATAAAAGACCTATGAGGAAAAGCTGCTCTTAACAGAGGCAGTTTATGGCAATCCAATTTAGCTGATGCTAATAGAATATAGCAAAGTAGTTGGCATAAAATATCAATTATCTAAGTATTGGTTAGGTAATTTTAAGGTAGATTTAAGGTTTTTAAGTAAAAGAAAAAAGTAAAAAAAATATATTTTTTAACTAAATGAATAAATAATATAAAGGAAACGCAAGCACAGCTTAAGTAAACACAACAAAAGGTATTGTACTGCTTTCTTTTGAAGCAATCCTCTCCCGGAGTGTGTGAAAAATTATTCATCGAAATTGTAGCATTTTTCATCAATTAAAATATTAAACTTCAGTAATAAAAAATAACAGTAAAATTTCGAGCTTAAATAATTGCAGTAATATTCATGCGCCAGGTCACATGACACTAACGCGTCAGCTATATGAAAATTACAGTATAATTTTTTTCCAGTATTATGAAAGCAGTAATGCCGTTCTTACGTATCTTTATCAACCACTATTGTGTGATTGTGTCTCCGTCAGTATTCTTCTGCTAGTAACCTGTCAAGTAATACAGAAACTAGTATTCGTGTATTATGTTTTAAAATACACTCGCGTTTAGTAACTTAAAGTGAGAAGATAAACAATAAGTGGTTCTTTTCTTTTTATTTAAGTATTAATTGAAATTATCAGCTGCAAGTTTTTCAATAAGTATGCCACTTCGATAAGCGCTTCTTTAAGACGGTTAAATTAACTCTGTTAAAGTTTAAGATTATTAAAGATAAGGATTAACGAGTCCTTTAAAAATGAGAGGAAACCCTTTCAAAAACCTTTGGAAATTCCTATCCGTAATAATTAATCATCATCTTGTCATAATAACTGTCTTAACTAATGATAATTTAAGTAATTGTTCTCCAAAAGAGTATTTAGGAAGGCCTTCCATTTTACTCTACTCTAATAACTAATGAACTTCGGAATTCGTCAACCGGAGAAAACAATTAAATTCAAGGTAATTAGTAAATCTATTTTAAATATTATAGTACTGTTAGTGTAAAAAAACTAAAAATAGTCTGGGGGCGTCAAGAGCCTCTTCTATCTGAAAATTTATGCAAAAATATAATTTTGATAATATATATATAGTATTTGGTGAGCGGGGGCATGAAACTCTTAACCAAACCAGTTGGTTATTCAAGTTATATCTATTCGCCCGCAATATATATATATAGTAAGTATATAGAGGCTTGTATAAGATATATATATATAATATATATAGTATATGTATATATATATATATATATATAGTATAATATATATATATATATATATATATATATATATACTACTGTCAAAATTAACGCACCACTGATAAATACCATATTTAAAAATAAAGATAAAGAAAATGTTTGGGCTGTTCATTCATAGGCACAAAGGTCACCTTTTTTTAAAGAGTATAAATTAATTATTATATTATTATATTTAATTATTATTATTATTATTATTATTACAACTATACGACTACATTCCTCTGTGCAATTTATTTTTCTCTTCAATCTGTGTCTATTCTAATTATTGGGCTTTTTCATTATTATTAATTTATTATAATATTATTATTATTCATTATTATTAATTATAAGGAATTAATGATTTTTGTTTTAATGAGAGAAGGACTGGTTTTATACACAAAAAGAATTTTGAGTTTCGAGAAATGACGTAAATGGAAAAATCCACGAAATTCAATCACGATTAGGAAATCATCGGATGGATGTTAAATTTCAAACATTCACGGATGCGGATACGGATATATTTTTATGTAGATGTCATGCGTAGAAGCCGATGGCAGATATTCTTGCATCAAAGTTACGTGCTTTTAATGATTTTGATTATGGCTTGTCGATTGGATATGAGCCTCACATAGTTAAATGGAAAGAATTCATTCACCTACATTTTGCAGACGAAGGATTAAGCATATGGGATTATAAACTTGTCTGTCGAAGGACCTTGGTTCAGTTCCTCTAATGAAACTCTCTACATGAGTTTCCCTCCTCTCATCAATGAAATATATATGCTCGTAAAGAGCATTAAGATTTATTAGAAGAATTATAACTTATTTTAAGTGAATGGGAACTGTTAGTTTTCCGTCATGCATTTAAAACAATATAAAAAACAATTTTCTGAAATAATGCTATTACTACTACTATTACATTCTAATTTAGAAGTTTAGAAATAAAAAATTAGAAGAATCTATAATGAAATGCAATTTTTAAGATCCAATGACCTTTTTAAGATACAGAATTTAACAAATATTATTAAAAGTTTTAGTTATGGGATCATGAGAATCGTCGTTCGTCCTTTTGTGGACTACGCGCCGCAATACACAAGGGGAATTCACCCACGGATTTTTTTTTGAGAATTATTTTTTTTTTGTTTTTTTAAAAGGAGAAGTCTAAAACTTTGGTCTTTTCAATCCCCCCCTTTTTTGTTTACACATTTTCCACACAGTAAGAGGATTGGGTAAAATCTATTTAAAGGAGGGGGAGCTATATAAGAATATGGAGAGGACATTCACGCTTCTTACTTCTGTCCATCATACAGTTGCATAACGTACCTTAAACTATCTTTATCACACTGAACACAGCTTTCCTTTTGAAGTTTTCTTTTTACGAGATCATGGTTCACGTGTTCTACATATTCGTATTTTTATTTCTGTTTAACTTTCTTATTCAAGATTGAATCTTTATTCTTTCATGTAAATTAATGGTGATCTTTGGGACACTCTCTTCTTTTATTTACCATTTCCTTTGACTTAAAAATATTCAAATATCATAAAAGGGCATATCGGCTCCTGATTTAGACAGTATTTCTTATCTTTTTTCCTTGTGGTAAGACATTAGTTTCTGTATTAATCTATGACAAATTAAAAATAAAAAACATTAGGAATAAATTAATTCAATATGCGTAACTTTCTAGCAGTACGCAAAATTTCAAAGTTTTTATTTCTATAAATGATTTTACTTTCCATCCTCAATAAAAACAAAATTTCAGTTATTTTTTTTGCTTCAAAACTATGAAAGAGTTAAGTTTTATTGTCAATTTTAAGACTAAAATCTGTTAAAAGTAGATTAATGAAAGGAACGCAAGAATAAATACATTTTTAAATACATTGCAAATAAATACATTTTTAAATACATTGCAAATAAATACATTTTTAAAATCAATGGGAGTGTTCTTTAATAGTTAATAATGTTCAAAATGGTGTGCCGTCAACACATTAAAAAGAACATATTTTCTTTCTTTTTTTAGCTCGCATTTCATTAACCTTTCGTCTGAAAAAAAAAAATCTGAGTTCAAAGCTATAAATAAATAATAATAATAATAATAATAATAATAATAATAATAATAATAATAATAATAATAATAATAATAATAATAATAATAATAATAATAATAATAATAATAAATAATAATAATAATAATAATTAATGTAATAAATAATAATTAATAATAATAATAATAATAATAATAATAATAAAATAATAATAATAATAATAATAATAATAATAATAATAATAATAATAATAATTAATATAATATAATAATAAATAATAATTAATAATAATAATAATAATAAAACAATATAATCATAATTATGGCTCTAATTAAACATATTATAATTTTAATTATCTTATATTATAATTATAATTAATTTTAATTATAATTATTAATTATTAATAATAATAATAATCAATAATAAAAAAATAATAATAATAAAATAGATATAATAATGAATAATAATAAAATAATAATAATAATAATAATAATAATAATAATAATAATAATAATAATAATAATAATAATAATAATATCATGTAAAATTTATTGAATTTTGGAACTTTATATTTATTGTCTTGACCGAGACAGTTGAATTTCATCGAGGAACATGTTATATATGCCATATGATTATCTTCAGCTACCATCTCACCAAAGCGAAGATAATACTGATAGAAATGTGACCGAAATTGTTGAAATTTTGCTAGCCCAGATCACCTTCAAAAAATATAATAAAATTTCAAATTCGCTTAAATTTTGAACTCTAAATTTATTACCTATTTCAAGATTTACTTTTCTGTAATTTGATATTTATTTTTTATTGTTATTATGTTTTGGAAATTAAAATAGATTAGGTTAGAATTTCATGGAACATCCGATTAAATACCAAAATACCAAAAACATCTTCACTGACTTGAGTTACATCACTAAACCTACATAACCTATACATTATAGGTTATTTTTACTTTCCATATTATACTTGTAATTAACATCTGCTTTGCAGTATTAGTCCCATACAAATAATTTAATTGTAACCTTATCTTCAAAAGTTACTTTGCTATAATTGCTATAATTAAGTTTATTTTGTTTCATGAAATTCTAGCTATTTTTAAAACCGGTTTCTAATCTTTTTCTCTGAATTGCCAAATATTTTTTACGTCTACTTGTGATAAAAATTTTCGTTCAATTTTGTTATTTATTTCCAAATATCATGTTACATTACCAAACATTTATTTGTTGGATGATAAGAAGCAATTTATCCATTAAAAACCACTCCCCCAAAGAACCCCGATTTCCCACTTTTCGCTAATTACCCTCACTCCTTCACTAATATACAAATAACTAGCAACATTGACGTTTGTCACTCATCTTTTTAATGCAAGAGTTGATATAATTGTAAACTAACAAGACCCAATACCTTTATTTCTAGTTGTTGTTTTTTTTATTTTATCTCTCTAAGTGTTACAGAATAAGAAACAGAATCCCAAATTTTTTCGAATAGGACTCAACACGAGTGTTCAGCGAAAAACACTAATTTTATTATCAGATTCAACGTAAGAAACGCTATTGGCATGGGCGAGGCAAAATAACTCGTCGAAATTGCTGAAGTAAGAGAAATCCATAAGTGAGAAGATGAAAGGTGTTGATTCCAGACTTATAACCTGATAAAGAGCTCGCACTCCTCTAATGATAATTATAAAGAGTGAAAAGTTTACAATGTAATAATGAAATTTATAAATGAAAGTTTAGCAATGCACGCATTCCATCCATGCTCGTAATAGATTCGAACAGCTATGGATCCAATTTCTTTCAAAGATTCAAATATTTTTAAATTGATTTCATCTTCTGCTTGTTCATTTCGGCTGATAGTCATAAACAAAACTCAATTGTTTTTTTGTTTTTAATTATCCCTTAAATGGACATTGGATTTAAAGCATGTTCCAAAGCACATTTGCGACCTCTTCTTTAACTAATCCTTTTAAACATTTGTAATTACTATGTTTCTAGCTCAATTCATCAGTTTCTGTCCTTTCTTTTCAACAAAAAAATATTATTTTAGACTTGCTTTATCGCGTCAATGCTGTGACACAGGTAGTACGAGATGGCGTAAAAAGAGGCTTATATAAAACCGGCTAATAAAGCTTCTCACAATATTATAGTTTTCCATATTCGCCTTTATATTGAATTGGTACATTGATTGAAGCCGATATTATTCCTCTATTCTTAATGCCCTCGAAGGAATTTAGTTTTTAATAACGTAAACTAATTTAAATATCATAATAAAATATTCTGACGTATTCAAGTAATGTTTAATTATTATTAATTTATTATCATTAATTTATTAATTATTATATATTATTAATTATGTTATTATTATTTATTTATATTAATTTATTTAATATATTATTTTTATTTATTTAATTTTTATTCAATATTTATGTTTAATTTATTATTATTTAAATTCATATTATTATTATTATTATTTTATTACTATCATTATAATTATATAATATTATAGTTACTATTTATATTATTATTATTATTTATATATAGTTTAAATAATATATTTACTTATTTATTAAATCTAATTTATTATTATTATTATTTATTATTATTAATTTTAAATATAAAATTATTAAACAGCGAACGTTCTTACAAAGGGACAGTGCCAGGTGACAATGTTAGTGACGCGCGAGGAAGAGCATTATTGGTAAGAGAGACGTATTCCTTGGGCAAAAAATAATTTTCTTGTATGAAGTACCAAAGTTGGGTGGATTTATTGAATTGCTACTGAAGAACTCAGCGGTAATGAGGGCGGTTGGCTAGATAATTGAACTTGTGAAGTTTTTTCTTTAATTTTTAATTTTTAAGGGAAAAGTTGTAAACCATAAATGCATAAAGACCCTTTTGGATCTTTTAAAGCCAACTTAGGTACAATGATGTACTTAATTTTTTAGGAAAAATCTTTTTCAAATTCGGGTATTTTGTAGTTAAAAAATATAAACTAAATTAAAACTGCAGTCGAATTTTTTAAAAAATGAGTAGAAAAAGTAGATGTTAAAGCATTCAGTTAGTTATTGAATTGGAGCAATATCTGTTTTTTTAACTTTTATAAGGCGATAGATAGGTTTTGATCAATTCCGTAAGTTAATGCTTTAAATAATAGTATATATATTATTTATATTATTATATTATCATTATTATGTCTGTTTTTATTATTTATTTAATTTATATTTACTGTATTACATATCATTATTATGTATTATTATTTATATATATTATGTTATTCATTTATTTAGTTATATTTATTATTTATTATTTTTATTCGTATTATTTATTATTTTAACATTATTTATTTATTTATTTAATATTGCCCCTAGGATAAAAACCACTAATTATTATTATTTATTATTATTATTATTATTATATTATTATATTATTATTATTTATTATTATTATTATATATTATTATATATTATATTTTATATGTATTTTTTACAACCTGTCTAATGGTTCACCCACTTCGTGTGTAGCCAATGGGCGAATTCTTGGGCTTTTTATTCGATGAGTGCCTCACGTATGTCCCTCACATTAATCATCTTCAAAAAGTAGCTTTGCCCGGTCGATTCGTCTAAAACCCTCTTTGCGCACCGGATGCTCGAACTTTAGTAAGGGAATACATTTATGGTGCGCGATAAGGCGAAAGCTGTTTTGCGGCCTCTATATCATGAATCTCGTGTAGAGCCAATAAATTGGACTTATGCTGTAATAGCTGTTTTAGCTCTCCAATATTATGGCGCAAACCTTTACTACCATATACCAATCTCCGGGCTTCTAATTAATCTATTACAAATTGAAGGTGTTTGGTAATTATAAGCGCGGATACAGTTAGTTATTGGTTGTTGTTTTCTTCTCTTGTGGAGATTGTGAGAGAGTTTTCTCAAGTCAAGAGATTGATGATTTTTTAAGCATAACAATGCGTTCACGGTGATCTCTTTCTATGCGCGATGCAGAACGATCATTGTATGGCGCCCATCTTATCTTCTCTTCCGATTCAGGATCCCCGCTTTCTCCTGCCTTTTGTCAATAGGAGCGTCTCTATAACAATCCTGCCAATGGCCGTTCGCTTGTGGCGTTGTGATTTCTACTTAACTTTCCTCGGAAACTCTTAGTATGAGGGCGACCTATACGGAATCCATTTCTTTGCCTTATAACATAGTGATTTTTTTACTACTCTTTTAGAAAAATTTATTTTGTCAGAATTCTGAAGTGAATGGGAGGTGCAGATGGGCTCTTGAGAAATATTTTTAAGCAATAAAATGTGATTTGCTCCAGAGAAAGGTTGCACTAGCAGAAATCCTCAAAGTACAAGAAAGAGATTCCTGGGCATCTTTTTATTTCTTTCCGAATAGTCCTTAATTAAAATTTTCTTCTGAAACCAAAGAAACTATTTAGAAGAATTTGAAAAGAACTTGTGAAAAAAATAAATTTAATAATAATAATAATAATAATAATAATAATAATAATAATAATAATAATAATAATATTATTATTAAATTAAATAATATATTTAATATAATAAATCAATAAATGAATAACTACATTAAATGAATCAAACGATAATTAAAAGTATAGCTAGAGAGTCTCAACATCCCCAGCTAATAATATAAATAATAATTAAACAAAGCCGTAAGAGTTCGTTCAGGGTCAAATTTGTACTCTCTTGATATGATAAGACCGGGTATATCCCTCGTTCGTGGTTCTTCTCGCAACTATGAACAAGGAACGGTATAGGCGGGGAGCTAAGCTTCTATAAGAAAAAGGTAACACTTCCACTTATGGGGAGGACGTTGTTCTACAGACTATCGAAAACTCAGGCATGTTTTACACGAGACTACGCACCGACTTTCAAATTTCGAATAACTCTTCGCTAATACTTCTACTAGCGTCCATCAATTCTCGCAAACACACATACCTAACTGCTGCCATTAACTTCTAATCATATATATAATAAAAATCGAATGCTGTACAGAAACCCTAGAGATGGTCATGGGATTGTGGAAGAAACATTTATCTACTTACATGAGACTATACATCAATGCGATCTTTTTAAATAATTGTTCATTATAGATTCTTTCTCTATTTCGCGATAAGTTATACTTTATCAATACTTGTATAACGTTTACATCCATGCAACGACAGATTATGCAATTACAACGAACTTTTAAACGTCAGATAGTTGTGGTGTGAAAACTCGAATACACTCAGCGGCGTAAATTCGGATTGGAACCATCAAAAATGGATCACTGCTCAAATCATTGTATAATCCACACTTCCTAGAACCAAAAAGCCCCTCTTTGGGATCAATACGAGGGTATTACAAGCCTCCTCCTCCTTTAGTGGTGTTGCTGTGAGTGTACCTCTCTGCTGCTCCGATTCAGAGTCGTGAAACTTATGCGGTTTTCTCTTCAACATATCCTTTAAGACATATCTCGCGTTTCGAAGTGAGTCGCATTGAAGAAACCATACCTTTTCGGCAACGTTTACACAGAGTGTTTCATAAATCCTGCTGAAAGCGACGTTCTACTGAAAAAATCAAGTCAGGCTGACTGACATTGACTGGGTATTTCCTCTTTGGTCCTTCTATGACGAACCCTGAATGAGAACGCGTCAGAAACATGGTGTGCCTTTCGCGCGACTCTAGTGTGAAACACACCCTATTATATTTTGGAAAACCGAATGCTCCAATGAATCATTGCGAAAGACAAACCGAGATGTTGTCGCAAAAAATGTTGTCTTGCTGCCTAACTTTTGCGACACCTTCCGGAGCGTATGGCACATTTTTTTCGTGCCGTTAGTTTACCACCTCTTAACATAATTGTTTCAATATTCTTTATACATCCACTAACTACGGTAATTTACGTATCTTATGAATATTATATGCATATACATACCTTTTCCCAGGCATACGGACTTATATATTACTTATTCGGTAATAATATAATTAAAACCTATATTATACTGTAGACAATGTTTCTTATCTGCTGGCTATATAATAATAGGTAGCTAATATATTTATATATATATATCATAGTTTTAGTAGTATAGAGTCAAGTGAGTAGGGATGTTCGCTTAATGGCGTTAGTACCCATATAAGCATTATATCCAGATGAAAATCAGTATTATAATTAATAATATAATAAGTAAAACATATATAATATAAAGTATATATATATATAAATGATAGAAGGCGGAAAATACTAAACAGAAGACATGGGGAAGAATATGTATTGCCAAGATAATTGTATATTACTGGCCCGGCGTCTATGCTTATATATATAATATTAATACGGCATACAACCATACCAACTCTATAAATAAACGCTTTTATTCATGTCGTGATTATTCTAAAACCATTGGTTCTTTTTATTTCAGAGCACGTAAATATCTCTCTCTAACATACGTTTCTTTGTGACTCACATTATTTCGTTTGTACTTAATATTTCAATATTACCTATATATACTTATACCATATTGACTAACTTGACTAATTTTATAGTATATAATATATATATAATGTGTTTCGAAGCCTCCTCATGACTGACATAACTCGCGGTGAAGTTTTTCCACATTTCCAACCGATTAATAGCTTTGCTACCATTTATCCTTCATCTATTACTGATGAGAGTTACGCAGCTTGATATTAACAGTTTGCCACAATTAAAATTGTGTGAAACTTTATCACAACATGTAACGTTCTCTAATTTACATGTTATAGAGAAGTTTAGGAGGACTCTAAATTATAATATGTTTATCTTGACATAATTGATCTCCTATTTATCCCCTTTTAGAGTGAAAATAATAAAAAAATAAATAAATAAATAAATTAATGAGTGATGTGATTATTTACTACTTTAACTTTTCCTATAGCCAAAAGAAGTTCGTATCGGTTTATCAATAGAAACCTCTTATTGCGGCAGATTTTTTCTCTTCTGTTGATAGTACTACCTGTTGAGAATAATCAATTTATTACAGTGTTAGTCACTATTGGTGAGTAGATTTGTCCTAGTTTTGTATAAACCCTGAAGTATTACAGAAAATACAATTTTATTAAATATAATATCTAGAATCACTTATATGAGCACTATTTGTGTTTAACAGATGGGAAGCATTGCAAATTTATTTTTAATGAGCATGAGGATTAAGAGTGTTTATTGTTGCCTATCTTATATCAATTAACTTAACCTGGTGTTAAGTGTTTTATTTAAAGTGTGTTGAATAATCGGTACTAACACACAACACGACAGTACAATATGAAAGGAGAGACTCGTCACTATAATACTTAGGAGATGAGAGAGTGGTTAGAACCGCAAAATTAAAATAAGTTTAACGCGTACACCTAACCTAACGTATACCTTCATACCATATCATAACTAAAACTCAACTAACACATTAAGAGGAATACGTCTCATAACTTATTCAAATAACCTATAACGCTTAAAGTCTAATTTAAAAATTGTTAACTTACTAATCTTAACACTCCTGAATTTCCCGAACCTTGTTACTACTATGTGTAAACAAATATACAGTTCCTTTAATATCAACTCTTATATCTCCTTCCTATAATCAGGGTTAAAAGAAAATTTCCAAATATGTACGAGAATTTCCTAAAACCCATTGGAAATCAAAACCAATTTATGTAAAGTTAGTAAAAAAAGGGTAGGTAAAATATATGGGTTATGCATGTGTGCGGATATAAACTCTGATCTTACTAAAAGAGGCTTTGGTAGCAGCGACGTGGGGAGGAGAGGGGGTGAGGCCCATTGATAGGCCTGTGCTGAACCAACTCCGATATGGCGTGGACGATATGTCAGACGACGGTGATTTCGATAAGCCAATGCACTAGACCAGGAACAGAATTTCCAAAACCATATGCCGGTTTACGCATAATAATAAACAAACATAATCCCATCGCAATATTCTCTTTACGAACTTTAAGCCGAAGTTACCCCAATAGATTCCAAGCAATACCCTTTTAGATACATTAGCACTTTAACACTGGTTAGAAAAACAGAAAGTGTATACCAGACCGCAACACATAGAATCCCTGAGCTACAAAGCATTACAGCCAACCAACCTACCTCCCCCCCACACTTATATTACACTCGCTTTTCCCTATCCTCCTCGCGTCCTCCCATTCACACTATAAAAGCGAGCTCATATAGAATAGAGGACTAACGTCTAACTTCCTTGCCTTTCTCACAATTCGCTGGACAAACACAATATCTAGTACTACTCAACTTTACAAAACTAAGAAATACCCCACCCTACACATAATAAAAACCTCAGCCCTTATTAAAAAAACAGCTAAAGAATAAAACCCTAAAACTCTTTACCCAATATAGGGGACTTCCAACCCAGCGCGCAAACATGCTATAAGCGTGAGATAACACCAATAGGAAACCATCTTCTATCTCTTTGCGCTCCCTGATGATATACTTAACCAATCATACTATGTTAATCAAACAAACATTTTCTCCAAAATCCACAGTATCCCATTACTCAAAACAATGTAGCCAAAACGTTGCCCCAAAACCCTTACTGCCCCCCCTAAATACAAAAAAAACAAATAGACAACCTTCGCAACACTACCATGGGAAACTCCTCATTTGATACCCACAGCCTGCCTTTTCTCTCGTGATATCCATATATACATGGCCACAGATAAGCCTGAACCTCACTCAACGGTCAACCATTAATCTATCTTACTTACCTCATACGCTCCATACTTCATATATTTACCATAAACACAGATAATATAAAATATATAAATAAACAAACACTATCCATTACCTAAATAATAAATAAGAAAATACTAAAATAATGAAATAAAATTTACAAGGTAAATCCCTATTAATACATTATCATATAAATACCAAAAAAACTTTAATTATATAAAATCGTTTTATCTCACGAGAATTACTACTGCTCAAAACTTGATACCGTATGTACATTCACAATATTTAAAATTCAATATTTTCATTCCTCAAATAAAAAAAAAAAAAAAATAAAAAAAAAATAAAGGAAAATACTAACTTACTTCTGTGTTATTCCATAATTTTGTAGTTATGAAGGTCTATCAATATTAATTAAATAAAAAGATCTTAAAAGTTTTATTTATCTTATAATAATTACATTGAATATCGAAAAGTTTTAAACAATATTTAAAACTTATAATTTCATCTTTACTAAAGTTATTTAACTTTTAATTTACTGTAAGGCTTGGTGTTGTTCACAAAATGTCCTAAACCTCAATCACCTGAATTATTTTTGTAGTTTTAAAATATGTATTAATATATTAATATTGTATATGGTGTTATATATAGGGTGAAATTACTAAATAATATATAATATAGGTATAGTCATAGTATTTAACCACATTATATATAGAGATAGATATATTATAACCTTATGGATAATTATATATATTCTTTATATATAATAATATAATAAAATAAATTAAACTATAATATAAATGAAAACTGTATAGTACCATTCTATTTTTAAAATTAGGACTTAATTACTAATTATTGATAGACAAATTATAAAGAAATCTTTTTTGTATCTTCGTACACGAAAATAATTTATCCATATTAACACAAAGGTGAAGAAACCTATTTTAATGTTGAAATAAATGCTTAAATATTGACCTAGCTAAGATATTATATAAAGGCCTTTTATCACATTATATTTTATTATATAGAATTTCTCTCTCATTTTTTTATATATTTTATATGTTATTATAAAGTAATTGTGTTAATGTAAGTGATATATGTATACGTATAGTATTTTATTAATTTATTATTATTAGTAGTATAGTAGATTTACTTATATTTGATATATTATTAATATTAATATTAACTATATATCAAAATATTTATAAACAAAAAAAAATCTTTAATCTATTTATATAATAAATATTGTTTTCTTATATATATATGTACTATATATATATATTATAATATATATATATAATATATATAATATATATATATATATTAATATTAATATATATATATATATATATATGTGCGTGTGTTTGAGAACCACATAAACGTGCTCCTATGTTACCGATATCCTATTACTTTCTCATGACTCGATAGTTTCAAATTACATCGTCCCCTTGATAGCATAGACTATTCATAATGCCTTTTCTTCACCTAAGATATAATTAAATGACACTATACTTACAGAAGGTTATAATAATAAGAAATATATTTAATTTATTTTTAATGAATAACTAATAAACAATAGAGATCTCTCTACTAATATAATTATTATTTATATTATATTAATTAATTATTATAATATATATTTATATATATATATATTAATATATATATATATATTTAAATATATATATTTAATTATATATATATAACTTTTTTACGTACGGATAAAATAGCTGCGGAGTCGATCCACGTAGGTAATATTATTTATCTAAGTGTTTTCTCGAACATTTACTATTCATGATCACGTTCATATAATTATATTGCACATATATATATATTATAATAATATAATATTAAATATATAATATATATATATATATATAAATATATATTAATAATATATAATAATATATATATATATAATAATTATTAATAATATATATATATTAATATTATAATATTATGTAAATGAATTTACATAACTAATGAAGTTTAAGGAATCACATTCCAATAAATTATTTTTTGTTTGCCCAGTGTATATTATAATATACAAAATAAATATGAAACATTACATTTCAAATTAATGGCAGCCTTTTAGTTTTTTTATCACTTTATTATAAAAAACTCAAACTATTATTCTGTATTTGGACCAAATTATATTCAAATTATTGCAAGTCAACGTGCAATCTAATAATACCTTCCATCGTATATAAAGTTCTTTCACTTAATAAGTCACTCAACTTTTCGGTAGAGCTCGCTTTTAATAGACAACTAACATGAGATTGCTCATCTCATTTTAGCAGACTCGGCCCACCCTTCATTAATTTATAATCCAAACGATTAAGGTCTGGGAACAAGCTTGAGTAGACATTGCTCTATGTTCTGTTGTTTAATCCAATGATAAAAGGTCCATGATTCCTTTTGAAAGTGATTCTGACATAGTGGTTTTACCACTCCCTCTAGAACGGTTTACTCTTAGACAGTTGCCAAGGTTTTAACACCTTTTTCATAAAAGTGGATGTCTATGACCCCATGGCCAACACAGAATTCGGATAATAATCTCTTTCGACACTTGATACAAGAAGCTTCCTTAGATGACGTAGCAAACGACCTATCGATTTTCTTGTTAAAAAAGTTTTTTGACGGTAACGATTTTGGGTTTATAAAGAGAATTTTTCGGTGGTGATAATAAGCGTACTCACAAAACAGCGGTTTAGACTTCTCCGCTATATTTCTTTAGGGCATCCGTGAGTAAATGTCTGGTGCGTCTTTTCTAAGAACTTAACCATAGGTTCTTTTTGACGATGTGCGACTTGGAATTCTTAAGTATCTGCATTTCAAATGACATGGTGTTTTGTTTTCGAAAAAAATTTAGCATAACTCGTACCTTTACAGCTTTGATAGCCTGCGCTGTACGAACAGAGCGTGGCCTACCAGATCCAGATGTATAGCGATTTTTCACATCACCAGTGTCTTTATATACCCTTATGGCACAATGCACAAATACACGGTTAATACCTAGTCGTTGTAGTTTTGAAATGGTACTCGTTTCTGTGCTAGAATTATGTAAAGTTATAACAGCAACACGGTCTTGTTTATCAACCCACTCCATAGTTATTTAATAGGCAACCACCAAAAACAGTGTCTAAGATTAAAGTGTGATGCTGCATGAGTCAATGAGATTTTAGATTTTACGTTGTTTTATTTGAGAAAAAGGTGTTTTTACAAACCTTGGCAACTGCTAAAGAGTAAAACCGTCTAGAGGGGAGTGTAAAACCACTATTGTCAGAATCACTTCAAATGAATCATGACCTATGCAATTGGAAGTAAACAACAAACAGGCCCAAATGTCTCAGCGCCTCCGTCGATATGAATACCGATAAACCTATAGGTATCTCGTACTTTGTTATTACAACCGTTTAAAATACAAATGAATTTGTTACCGGCTTTTCAATCTTTAATTTGACATAATAGTATTTGAAGCTTTTGGTATATATATATATTGTATTAATAAATTTAGGCAAGGAAATCTAAATTTGTTAAATGGTATTCAGTTTAGATCGGTTTCTAAGATAATAAATTGGGCTCCTATGTAATTTAGGCAAGTTAGGCAGGTGTTTGAGTAATCTCCTTTGCACAACCGTTGAAAAAAAATTTAACAATTTTGATTATGCCAGTAAATTTAAAGCACCGCGGTACGTCAAACACTAGTATTATATTTGATATGTTGTAATAGCAAAGGAAAATCTAAATTTTTTTTTTAATATGTATCATTGTTATATGGGATTCAGATTTAATTTAATTTGTGCCCTCCAAAGGGTATTTAGGCAGTTTCGTTTGTTTGAGCGGATATCTTCTTTTGCACAACCAGTGAAAAATTTACAATTTGATGTCGTGATAAAGCGTATGTCAAGCTTAATTTATATTGTTGTATGTGTAATATCAAATAAAAGATTGAAACTTAAATTTTTTAATAATTGTATTCATTGTTAGAATCGGTTATCCATAATAATTTGGCGCCTCCTTAGGTTAATCTGGGCAGTGTACATATTCTAGCTTGTCTTCTACTTATGTTTTTGAAGTTATTGCCTTTATGCCACAACTATCCGTTTGAAAAAATTTACAATTGGATGTTATAGTTTAATAAAGCCTCGTTTAAGTCCAAGCCGCTTATTTAATATTGTTATGTTATAGTGTAATAGCAAAGGAAATCCTAAATTTTTCTTTTAATATGTATCATGTTAACCAGCTACGGCGAGTTGTGTATAAACCACACTACCCGTCCCGGATCGGTTTTCAGATAAAAATTTGGGCTACCTAGGGTAATATTAGGCAGGATCGTATTGAAGGCAAACATCGTGTATCTCATTTGCACAACCGAAAAATTACAATTTGAATTTCTGGTAGTGTTTAAAGCACAGTACGTAGTTCAATCTATAATTTATATGTAATTATGTTTCTACAGCAAGGAAATCTAAATTGGTTTTATATGTATTTTATCATGTATATTCGGTTTCAGAGAATAATTTTGGCCTTCCTAGGTAATTAGGCAGTGTTGAAGGTCTCCTCCTTTGCCCACAACCGTGAAAAAATCTACATTGTGTTTAGTGATCGATTTTAAAATAACAGCGCATCCTTACACATCACAACTTAATTTTAAACGTTTTGGTGTCATAGAGCTTATTTATATTGATATATGACATTTGATGAAGATAAAGTTATTTTTAGTAAACTTAAAACTTAAAAATTTGTTTTAATTGTGTTTAGTTAGTTATCCGAATATTGATTCATGTTAGATCCTCCATCGGTTTCAGATAATAATTATGGGTTTCAACTCGCTAGAAGTTAACAAATTTAAGGCAACGGATCCCAAGTGTATTGAGATATCTCATTTGCACAACCGTGAAAAAATTTACAATTTGATGTTAGTGAAAAGCCGTAGATCAAGCTATTATATACATTAAGTGGGATATGTTGTAATAGCAAAGGAAGGAAATCTAAATTGTTTTAATGTGTATTCATGTCTTTTAGATCCTGGTTTTTCAGAATAATAATTGGCTCCTAGGGTTAATTAGGCAGATAGTTCTGGTTTGAGCGGAAGGGTTTTATATATTCTCTTTTACAAACCGTTAAAAATTTACAATATGATTTAGTTGTAATCAGAATCTATGTTGAAAAAAAAAAAAAGCCGTAGTCAGCTTATTTTATTGATATATGTTTTATGAAGTGAGCGCAGGAAATCTAAATTTGTTTAAACTATCCTATTTGTCTATTCATGTTAGATCGAGGTATGGTTTCTCAGATATAATTTGGGCCCAGGTAAATTCTAGCAGGTGCTAGTTTGAGTATTCTCTCACTTGCAACAACCGTAAGAAAAAATTTAACAAATTTAGACATGCCAGACACAAGTGAGAAACAATATCAAGTAATAAAAGCACCGTTAAGAGTCTAGTCCCACACTTTGTTATTTATATGCAAGCTGTTATATGTGTAATAGCATAAAGCGACCAAAAGCAAACTGCTCAATTTTTTATTTTAAACACTGGTATGTACTTCACTCTCAAATATGAATGTTCGGGTTTAAAAACAGTCATCAAATATAATATGGCTCTCAACAAGGTAAATAAACATAAATTTTTAAAAAAAACGCAAGAAGAATGCCCCTTGTGGATAGATACACAAATAAATAACACTAACGGAATCACTTGACTCTCTTTTCCAATAGTTTCTACAACATTTCAGGTTCTGGTATGAGAAAATGTTACAATTTGGAATGTATCCTCAAAACACCTGCCTAAAGTGAATAATATGCGTAGTCAAGCTTAGCAAGGTCCCCAAATATTTAAATCTGAAATACCTCTCTGAAATATGTTTGTATGTTTAATAGCAATGAAATCTAAATTGTTTTAATATGTATTCATTTAGATCGTCTTAATATTCCCAGATATGAATAACATAAATTTTGATTGCAGAACAAAATTAATCTTCCTCTACCTGTACGACTATATTGGCAGGTTTTTTGATGACCAAGATATCATTAATAAAGTAATTGCTGCTTTAAGCACAAACCACGCTTTTGAAAAAATTTATTCAACTTAATTACATATAGATAAATTTTAATTATACCATAAAGCGTAACGTCTCACGTCAAAAAAGACTGATACCCCCATAAACACTTGAGGTCCACTTAAATATTATAAACTAGTGTAGGCACACCTAGACATATGATTGAAAATCAAAAACCCCTAATCTTTAATATGTATCTCATATGAAATCATTGAACCATAATTAATAAAAGAACTCACAATTTAAATTCCTGTGGTTCAGATAAAAAATTTGGACTACCAAATATGTAATTATAATAAGAGACTAGAGTAATAAGGGTGACCTTTGATTTCGATTTTATCTTCTAAACAGTTCAAATATCTCTTTTTTTTGCATACTATACCGTTTCTCGAAAAAATCTTACAACAGGGTTATTTGTTGGATGAGTAAGAGATACCTCAAACACCTGGGAGTGTTACACAGTCAAGGAATTAGTCCCTTAATCTGGAACCTACAAATTCTTATTTATTTATCTATTATAGAGTCGAAATGTAACAGCAAGGAAAAGCTAAATTTGTTCTTGATATGTATTTATGTTAGATCGGTTTCAGATAATAATTTGGGGTCCTAGGTTAATTTAGGCAGTTGTGTTTTGAGGTTATCTCCTTTGTACAACACCGAAAAATTTACAATTTGATGTAGTGATAAAGCGTAATCAAGCTAATTTATATTGTATATGTATAATGCAAGGAAATCTAAATTTGTTTTAATATGTATTCATGATAGAATGGCGGTTTCAGATAATAATTTGGCCCTAGGTAATTTAGGGCAGGTCGCTTTTGAAACGGTATTATCTCCTATTGAGCTAACCAATCCTATGTATGAAAAAACAAAAATTTAATCAATATTTGAATCTGCTAATTACAACAAAGTAATAATAAGCTATACAAATCAAAACTAAAAGCTTGACTTACGCTTTATCACTATAAAAATTGTAGAATTTTTTCACGGTTGTGCAAAGAATACCTCTATTACATAATTGTTTATCAGTGGTAAATAACCTAAATAAATAAATCTATGTACAGAATAGCACACGAGAATTACTTAATAATTTTACTTATAATATAGATATTCATCGGTATCATAAGATCGGTTTTCGATATAATTGAGCTTCCAAACCCAATGTAATATCTACGAAGCAGGAGGTGTTTGAGGTATCTGGCTTTTGCAACAACACGTGAAAAAAAAATTTACCAAATGCTATGAATGCAGCTGAATTAACTAGCGTAGTCAAGGACTTAATTTATATATTGAATGTTCTATGAATTAAATAATGCAATGAAAAATCTAAAATTATGTATTTAATATGTATTCAGTTAGATCGGGTAATTCACGACTTAAATAAACAATTTGAGAGCCTAGAGTTAATTGGCAGGTGTTTAAGAGTTATTGCCTTGCACAAACGTGAAAAATTTACCATTTGATGTAGTAAAAGCGTAGTCAAGCTTTTATATATTTTATATGTGTTAATAGCAAGGAAATCTCTTAATTTCTTTTAATATGTATTCATGTTAGATTCGTTTCAGATAATAATAATTTGGCCTCCTAGGTATTTTAGGCAGGTGTTGAGGTATCTCTTTTGCACAAAAGTAAAAAAAAATTTAAAATTTGATGTAGTGTTAAAGGGTAGTCATTCTTATTTATATTGTTATATGTGTAAACAGCAAGGAAATCTAAGTTTGTTTTAATATGTATTATGTTAGATCGGTTTCAGAATAATTTGGGGCTCCTAGGTAATTTAGGCAGGTGTTTGAGGTATACTCTTTTGTACCAACCGTGAAAAATTTACATTTGATGTAGCATTAAAGCGTAGTCAAGCTTATTTATAGTTGTTATATTGTAATAGCAAGGAAATTCTAAATTTGTTTTAATATGTATTCATGTATAGTTCGGTTTCAGCATAAATAATTTGGCTCCTTAGGTAATTTAGGGCAAGTGTTTTGAGGTATCTCCTTGCACAACCGTTTCGTAAAATATTTACAATTTTGATGTAGTAATAAAGCGTTATTCAAGCTTATTATATGTATAGTGTAAGTAGCAAGGAAAATCTAAAGTTGTTTTTAAATATGTATTCATGTTGAAATCGGTTTCAAGATGAAAATTTGCGCTCCTAGGTACATTTAGAGGACAGGTGTTGAGGAACTCCTTTGCCACCGTAAAAAATTTACAATTTATGTAGTAATAAAGCGGTAGTCAAGCTTATTTTATATTGTTATAGTGTAATAGCAAGGAAATCTAAATTGTTTTTAATATATATTCATGTTTAGATCGGTTTCAGATAATTAATTTGGGCTCCTTAGTAATTAAGGCAGGTGTTTGAGGTATTCATCCTTTGTACAACCGTTAAAAAATTACAATTTGATGTAGTGATAAAGCGTAGCAAGCTTATTTAACTTTTTATATGTGTAAATAGCAAGGAAATCTAAATTGTTTTAATATGTATTTATTGTTAGATCGGTTTCAGATAATAATGTGGGCTCCTATAATTTAGGCAGGTGTTTTTGAGGTATCTCCTTTGCCCAACCGTGAAAATTTACAATTGATGTAGTGATAAAGCGTAGTCAAGACTTATTATATGTTATATGTGTAATAGCAAGGAAAATCTTTAAATTTGTTTTATATATGTACTTCATGTGTAGATCGGTTTTCAGGATAAAATTTTGGGCTCCTAGGTAATTTTAGCAGGTGTTTGAGGTACTCTCCTTGCCCAACCGTGATAAAATTACAATTTGATGTAGTGATTTAAAGGCGTAGTCAAGCTAATTTATATTCTTATTTGTGTAATAGCAAGGAAAATCTTAAAATTTCGTTAATACACACAGAGCCCGGTCCTCAGGGCAAAATACCCCCGAACAAACGACCAATCAAACACCCAACCCAACACACCACCACACTACAAAAACACCCAAACCACACAAAACCACAACCACCGAGATGTGTATTCATGTTAGATCGTTTTCAGATTTAATAATTTGGGCTCTAGGTAATTTAAACAGGTGTTTGAGGTATCTCCTTCTCGGACAACCGTGAAAAATTTACAATTTGATGTAGTGATAAGTGTAGTTCAAGCTTATTTATATTTGTTTATATGTGTAAATAGCCAAGGAAATCTGAAATTGTTTTTAAATACTGTATTCATGTTAGATCGGTTTCAGATAATAATTTGGGCTCCTAGGTAAGTCTTAGGCAGGTTGTTGTGAGGTATTCTCCTTTTGACCACAACCGTGAAAAAAAATGAAACAATTTGAAGGTTTAGTTGATAAAGCGTAGTCAAGCTATTTATATTGTGCTATATGTGTAATAGCAAGGAAATCTAAATTGTTTTAATATGTATTCATGATAGATCGGTTTCAGCATAATAATTGGGCTCCTAGGTTAATTTAGGCAGTGTTAGATTCTCATTTGCCCCACCACTGAAAAATTTTGACAATTTGATGTAGTGATAAAGCAGTAGTCAAGCTTATTTAATTGTTATAAGTGGAATAGCAAGCGAAACTAAATATGTTTTCATGTATTCATGTAGAAACAGTTTCAAATAATAATTATGGCTCCTAGGTAATTTCAGGCAGGAGTTTTGAGTCTGCTTCCTTTGCACAAACCTGTAGAAAATTTACATTTTATGTAGTGATAAAGCGTATCAAGCTTATTTATATTTGTGTATATGTGTACTAGCAAGAGTAATCTAATATTTGTTAATATTATTCATGTACCAGTTTTGGTTTCAGATAATAATTTGGGCTCCTAGGTACTTTAGGCAGGTGTTTGAGGTATCTCCTTTGCACAACCGTGAAAAATTTTTTACAATTTGATGTAGTGATAAAGCGTAGTCAAGCTTATTTATATTGTTATATGTGTAATAGCAAGGAAATCTAAATTTGTTTTAATATGTATTCATGTTAGATCGGTTTCAGATAATAATTTGGGCTCCTAGGTAATTTAGGCAGGTGTTTGAGGTATCTCCTTTGCACAACCGTGAAAAATTTACAATTTGATGTAGTGATAAAGCGTAGTCAAGCTTATTTATATTGTTATATGTGTAATAGCAAGGAAACCTAATTTGTTTTAATATGTATTCATGTTAGAACGGTTTCAGATAATAATTTGGGCTCCTAGGTAATTTAGGCAGGTGTTTGAGGTATCTCCTTTGCACAACCGTGAAAAATTTACAATTTGATGTATGTGATAAAGCGTATAGTCAAGCCTATTCTTATATTGTTATATGTGTAATAGCAAGGAAATATAAATTTGTTTTAATGTGTAGTCATGTTAGATCGGTTTCAGATAATAATTTGGGCTCCTATGTAATTTAGGCAAGTGTTTGAGTATCAACTTTGAAAAACCGTAAAAAAATTGACAATTTCATCTAGTGAAAAAGTGTGGGCAAGCTAATTTACGTGTTAGTTGTTGAAGTAGTAAGGAAATCTAATTGGTTTTAAAATTGTATTCATGTTAGATCGGTTTCAGATAATAACTTTGGCTCCTTTATGAAGAATATATGCAGTTTGTTGAGGTATCTGACTTTGCACAACCGTGAAAAAATTAAAAAATTCGATGTAGTGATAAAGCGTAGTTCAAGCTTATTTATATTGTCTATATGTGTAATAGCAAGAAAATCTAAATTTGTTTAATGTGTATTCAGTAGATCGGTTTCAGATAATAATTGGGCTCCTAGGTGTAATTTTAGGCAGGTGTTTGAGGTATCTCCTTTGCACAACCAGGGAAAAATTTACAATTGTATGTTAGTGATAAAGCGTAGTCAAGCCTTATTATATTTTTATATGTGTAATACCAAGGAAATCTAAATTTGTTTTAATATGTATTGCATGTTAGTTTGGTTTCAGATAATAATTGGGCTCCTAGGTATTTAGGCAGGTTTTAGAGGAATGATGTATCTTCTTTGCAAAATTGAAAAATATTTACAATTTGATTGAGTACTAAAGCGTAGTCAAGCTTATTTATATTGTATATGTGTTGTAATAGCAAGGAAACCTAATTTGTTTTATATGTATTCATGTTAGAACGGTTTCAGATAATAATTTGCGCTTCTAGGTAATTTAGGCGCAGGTGTTTGAGTTATTTCCTTTGCACAACCGTTGAAAAATATACAATTTGATGTAGTGTTAAAAGCGTAGTCAAGCTTATTATTTTGTTTTATGTGTTGTAATAGCAAAAAATTCTAAATTTGTTTTAATATTATTCATGTTAGATCGCGTTTCAGACAAAATTGGAGTTCCCTAGGTAATATATCAGGTTGTTGAGACTGCGCTGTTGTGTGTGCACAAACCGGTGAAAAATTGACCAATTTGATTGTAGTGATTAAAGCTGGAGTCAAGCTTATTATATTGTTATATGTAAAATAGCAAGGAATATAAATTTTAATTTTTAATAATATGTATTCATGATAGATCGGTTTCAGAAATTAATTTGGGCTCCGTAGGTAATTTAGGCAGGTGTTTGAGATTTACCTCCTTGCACACACCGTGAAAAATTTTACAAATTTGAGTAGGGATAAAGTTGTAGTCAAAGCTTATTTATATTGTTATATGTGTAATAGCAAGGAAATCTTAATATTAGTTTTAATATGTATTCATGTTAGTTCTCGTTTCAGATAATAATTTGAGTCCCTAGGTAATTTAGGCAAGTCATGTGTTTAGGTTATCTCCTTGCACAACCGTGAAAAAATAACTAAAATTTGATGTAGTAATAAAAGCGTAGTCAAGCTTATTATATTGTTATATGTGATAAATACAGGAAAATCTAAATTTGTTTTAATATGTATTCATGTTTAGATCGGTTTTTTAGATTAATAATTTGGGTCCTAGGTAATTTAGGCAGGTGTTCTAGGTATATCTTCTTTGCACAACCGTGGAAAAAATTACAATTTGATTTTAGTGATAAAATCTAGTCAAGCTTAATTTATTTTGTTATTTGATCTAATAGCAAGGAAATCTACAATTTGTTTTAATGTGTATATTCATGTTAGATCGGTTTCAGCTAAAAAATTTGGGCTCCTACGTAATTTAAGCAGGTGTTTAAATAATCTCCTTTGCACAACCGTGAAAAATTTACACATTTGTTGTAGTGATAAGCGCAGTCAAGCTTATTTATATTGGTATATGTGTAATAGCAAGGAAAAATTCTAAATTTGTTTTAATAGTATTCATGTTAGATCGGTTCAGATAATAATTGGCCTCCTAGGTTAATTTAGACAGTGTGTTTGAGGTATTCTCCTTTGCCACAAAACCGTGAAAATTTGTTAACAATTTGATTAGTGAATTAAAGCGTAGTAAGCTTATTTATATTGTTATATTGTGTATTAGCAAGGAAATAACTAAATTTGTTTCAATATGTATTCATTTTAGATCGGTTTCAGATAATAATTGGGCTCCTAGGTATTTAGGCAGGTGTTTGAGGTATCTCCTTTGTACAACCGCTTAAAAATTTACAATTGATTGTAGTGAAAAAGCCAGTAGTCAAGCTATTTATATTTTTTTGATATGTGTAATAGCAAGGAAATCTAAATTTGTTTTAATATGTATTCATGTTTGATCGGTTTCAGATAATAATTTGGGCTCCTAGGTAATTTAGGCAGGTGTTTGAGGTATCTCCTTTGCACAACTTTGAAAAATTTACAATTTGATGTAGTGATAAAGCGTTAGTTACAAGGCTATTTATATTTTATATGTTTGTAATAGCAAGGAACATCTAAATTCGTTTTAATATTGGTATTCATGTTAGATCGGTTTTCAGATAATTAATTGGGCTCCTAGGTAATTTAGGCAGGCGTTTGTCGTATCTTCCTTTGCACCAAACCATGAAAAATTTAACCAAATTTGATGTAGTGATTAAAGCGTAGTCAAGCTGTATTTATAATTGTTATATTGTGGTAATAGAACCAAGCGACAATCTAAATTTGTCTTTAAGGTGTATTTCATGTTAGATCGGTTGTCAGTAAATAATTGGGCTCCTAGGTAAATTTAAGCAGGATGTTTGAGGTATCTCCTTTTGCACAACACAGTGAAAAATTTACAATTTGATGTAGTGATAAAAGCGTAGTCGTAGTCAAAGCTTATTTATATTGTTAATGCTGATAAATAGCAAGGAAATCAAAATTTGTTTTAATATGATATTTCGAGTTTGATCGCTTTTCAGAATAATGTGGGCTCACTTGAGCCGTAATTTAGGCAGGTTATTTGTTTGAGCGTAATCTTACCTTGCACAAACGTTTAGATAAAATTTACAAATTTGATTGTAGTGCATAAAGCGTAGTCACCTTATTTATATTTTATATGTGTAATAGCAAGAACATCTAAATTTGTTTTAAAATGTTATTCATGTTTAGATCGGATTTTCAGATCAATCCAAATCATATGGAGCTCCTAGGTACAGTTTTAGGCAGTTTTGAATACGGGTATCTCCTTTGCACAAACCTGAAAAATTTACAATTTCTATGAGTAGCAGGTGATAAACGTAGTCAAGTTTATTTATTTTGTTCTATTTGCGTTAATAGCAAAGAAATCTAAATTTGTTTAATATGTTAATTCATGTTAGTTTGGTTTCAGATAAATAATTTGGGCTCCTAGGTAATTAGGCAGGTGTTAGGTATCCCTTTGCACAACCGTGAAAAATTTACCAATTTGAGTATGTCATAAAGCGAGTCAAGCTTTATTCTATATTGTTACTATTGATGTAAAATAGTCAAAGGAAAATTAAAATATTTTGTTCTTAAATTATGACAATCATGATAGATCAGGTTCAATAATAAATTTGGGCTCCTCAAGGTAACTTTAGGCACGGTGATTTGAAAGATACCTCCTTCTTGCGCAAAGCCGTCAAAAACAAATATACCGAATACCCATAGATAGTGATAAAGAATGCTAGGTCAAAGACCAGCCTTCACATTCACACGTAATACAACATTCGCACTCCATATGATGTAAGATACAACAAACATACAAACGGAAATTACTCACAATATATACCTTAATATGTATTCCTAATGTTAGTTCGTTTTCAGATAATAATTTTGGTCTCCTAGGTAATTTAGGCAAGTGTGACGGTACATGCTCCTTTGCAATCTCTCTTCTT